>JABASP010000980.1:0-36522 GCA_019776565.1 Sminthurinus signatus | reverse complement strand
ATAACAATACATACAAACTTTTACAAAACAAAATTGCATACAAGAATGAAAACAAATATACAGTTGGAAATCACTATAATATTACATATAATATTATAGTACATTATATCGCTAGAGAAAGTAAACGAGACTTTCTCCGTACTTTCTCCAGTTGTGTATAATATACACAAAATAAAAGTGGAAGTGAAAAATATTTCAAAACTTTGACGGAGTTTTGTAAATGTTTTCTTGATAGCTCTTTTGAAAGATATGATGAGACAAAATAGAAACATTGAATAGAATTGGAAATATGAATAGAAATTATATTATTATATTTGTAATACACCAGTCTTGTATAATATAATATCATGTTGGTAAAAAAACCCAATACAGTAGTACTGTATACATACTGTGTGTAGCAAAGTAAAAATACATTAAAACAGTTCTCAATTAAGCATAAATTATTAAAAGTAAAAAAAATAATCCATAAAAATATACGACATAATTTTAAGTAGAAATTGACTATAATACATATATACATAATATGTATAATGTATGGTATAAGTACGTTTTAAATGTGTGTAAATTACGTGTAAATACATATTATATTGTATCTTAATAAATAAAGCCCGGTGTTTTAAAGAAATCAAAAGGGTATCAACGACGCTTCTTTTTCTCTCTTTTTGGACGATAATGTTTGTGATTGGGAGAAATTTGTGGACTACTTTCACGATCTGAGTCTTCACTTGCGGAATCCTAAAAATCCGATTCAATATAAAATGATAAAAAAATGGGTAAATCCATGCATAAATAAGGATGTTGTACACATAATATCATGTACTTATTTAAGGAGGTACAAAAAGCTGATCATATAATATTATGTACGTTTTTCTGTATTATACCTATTTATTATGTACGATGTACAGTAAATACAAAATATTATAATATTATTATTAACTTACATTTAATCCATATTCAGTTTTATCTGGCATAACTATTACTGCTCCAATACAAACCTATATATATATACATAATTTTTGTAACATTACAAAAGAAAAGATTATAATAATAATTACTAATTACTTTTACAAATATTAAATGTTATATATATGTTATGCGTCAATTACACAGTGTAATTTCAATTTGTACACTCACATTTTAAAAATAATTTAAATTTTTTTATATGAATATAAGTATACATGTATCATGTTTTTTGAGATTTGTAAAACATAATAATTACCAATTGAAAGACAGCTCCGATAAATAATCCATATCGTAATAGAACATCCACAATGTCTTCATGTAATTCCATTATATTATATTATTATACAATACAGAGAGAATTTACATGCACCGGTTCTATATCTGTTTTGTGGAATCACAGTTTCTGTACAAAAAGAAAACAAACAAGTAAAAGGTTATAAATTAAGTTTAATCAATAATCATAAACATGTCAATTAATTTCTGTAAAAATATACTAAAATACAATATTATTATATGTAATAATATATAAGTACTCTATAATATCTCGCTGTGCTTTTTATATAAAATGATGTGACAGATCTATTTAATCACAGAAGCTATTATATCTTTTCTATATTATTTATTAATATTATAGGGCACAAATTTCAAGGTAAAAGTATAAAATAAGTGGTACATATTACATATTATAATTTATAAAAGTAAGAAACCACTGGATTTGAGTAATATTTATATTATGTTATGTTGTTATAATATATTTAAAATACAAGTTTTAATAATAATATTTGTTTTGATGATGATAACAAATTCCATATACTTATAATATAATATCCTCTCCTATAATATGTAATACATATATATAATATATTTTATACACGTGTGTTACCTATTGATGTTGTATAGGCAGGTTTATACTCACAAAATACTCAATATCCAGTGTAAAACTATAGATAGTAAAAAAAAGCACTACTTAAATATTTTTGTTACTACATAATAATATTATTATTATTATTATTATACATGCTTCTAAAACTTCTAAGGCTTAGAAATCTATAGTACACACACACGCGTTGAAATGAAAGAAGTATTTTTTACTATGCATGCATTCCAATGGTATAGTATGTGAGTGCGCAGTACTTTACATAATATACATTGATGTACGTATTATTTATTTATTTTTTTTCTATAGTTCTATGATTGACTATACTAGTATGTATGTACATAATATTATAGTACTTTTATCGATATATAAAAAAAAAATTCAAAAAAAAAAAAAAAATCGTAGTTCATTCGAGATATAGAAAGGTGGCGAGATGATACGCATTTATTTTCGAACTTAATTTATGCTTGGACTCTAAGTCGAAAAAATGATTATGGGGTAACATGAGATTTCGATACAAGTCCAAACACCCAACACAGTATGTCGCGTAAGAGTACTCATTACTACTGAGTACTCCGAGATAGCAAAACGCCACTCATGTTCAAGGGAAGAAATTAACTTGGAAGAGAGAATCTTGGAATTTTTTGTAATACATTTATTTATATTGTAAATTGGAGTGCCTATATTATTGTGTTATATTGTACGCTTTTGGGAATCCATGTTTTTACAAAATCAAAAAATTCCTATTCCCAGTTTGAGTAATTAAAGGTAAGAAGATTTAATTTACATTAAGAAGAATTAATTTTTTAAATTTCTGTGAAACATTGACTATCGGATTTTATCTAACTTCAAGTGTGTTCTGTGTCGTGTGATTAGCAAAGTGCAATTGTGTGTAGCGTGATTATTTTTACAATATAAAAATCTTCCAAGTTTTTTTGTTTTTTTTTTTGATTGTATACTGTGTACTGTGTATACTTTTATCCTATCCTATATTATTTATTGTTGTTGTGATTAAAATTTATATCAAACAAGATAATATCTGTTTTTTTTGATATTTTTATTTTATAAAATATAATGATCAATAGTTAATTTAGTCTTTGTTCCTCATAATTTGGTTTTTGTTTATAATACAAGACAGTTTCTTACCACAAGTAATAATTATTATTTACTTTTATTATTTTATATTATAGTATAAATAATTTGTATAATATTTCTTTACTTAAATACTTTTATTTACAAAAATAGTTATATATAATAATATAAAATGTTTCCTTCTTTCTTTTTTTTCAAAATCCTTTTTATTTTCTTATTTTTTTTTTATCTTATTTCATGAATAGAATATTGTCTTTATTCTACAATGTTATTTTTCTTTTCTTTTTTGGGTTGTTGTTACAATTTATAATAACTTTTACTGTTTTTACTGTTGTAAAACCAATCAATCACAAAATAAGAAAGAAAGGAAGAGGGATATAAAAAAAAAACAACTTTATAGTGTATAAGTGTATAATAATAATAATATTATTATTATGTGTACTTTTACTTACTTACTCTGTTTAGATTATTATATTTTGAAATGTGTTTAAATACAAGTGAAATTTGTTATTGTTAGTTCATTCAGTCGTATACACAATAACTATTTTAAAGACTATAAATTATTGTCATTTTATCAATTATACATTGTGAGTCTGTCAGGGCACTGACAATGACAATAATAAACTAATATACAATGCACAACTATAGTTTTAAACATGATGTAAAATAAACATCCTAACTAAAGTATAATCATATAATATATAATATATCTAAATTTTTACTTTCTTTTACGTCTTTACGTTGTATAATATAATAATATACAATCAAAAACAATTAATCTATAAAATTTTTATATTTTTGGGGTATAAGGAATAAGAATATAACACGAGACGTTCAAAATTCTTTGTATCTAGTTACAAAACTTTTAATTTGAAGTGACAGAGGAAAGTTAAAACATAAAACAATAATATTATTAATAATTGTATTATATATACATACAAAGTGATTTTGTTTTAAAAGAAGTATAGTAGTAGAAGTAGTAGTAACAATTATGTATAACAATATATTATACAGATGATACAAAATATTGATGTTCTTTTTAAAAGAGTTGAAATGTTACAAAAAAACAAACAAACAAAATATCATTTTAGACAAGACCATTACTTATACCTTATACTACCAAGTATATAATATATCCTAAAGTTTGACATTTCCTCTCAAAATTAATATATTATATTATTATACACAGACACACACACACACACAAAGACGTTCTATTATTAGAATTATTGACATTTTTATACATATATCACTGATACATGATATATAATTATTATTCTTTTTCTCCCGTCCCGTCTCATCCATATAGACATGATAGATAATTTTGTAATGCCTGATATTTTGTTGAAATGTTATTATAACATGGTAAAACTCTACGAGTATAGTTGTAGAAAAAGTGTATTTATTTGTATGTTGTGTTTAGGTATTCTCACTTACACACACTCACATCATAGTGTGTTTTATGAATAGAAAGAATATTTATTGTATTATGCAATATTTGTATGTTTTTTGATAACTTGTAATAATATTATTATTGTATATTTATATGTAACTTACAGAGTTATAAAAACTAAAAGTCAGTATTACAAGTAGTCAATTATATGAATATTTATTAGCCACTATATTCATCAATAATATTTTATATAGAAACAGAGGATTGAATGACAGTCAGATATTTAGTGTTTATTACAACATAAAATATACTACTATAAAAATAAAATCAAAGATATTTTTTTTTTTTGTTGATATTGTATAGGAAATGTACTACATAATATATTATGTATTCCAATTTCCAGTACCACACTGGATTATTATTAATTAAATTTAATATAAATATTTTTAGGCACATAATATTATAATAATATTTCAAATCCTGTTTATCTCTATATAAACTGTGAGTTTTGGGTGGGACTTTGTTTTTTTTTCTCATTTTGACCCATACGGCTAAAATATACTCTTGTCTCTTGTCAGTGTACTTTCTCAATTACTTGTCAGTCTTCCTAATTTAGTAAATTACATTATAATATATTATTTAGAAAGATGTAGTATTAGTAATGATTTAAATATTTTACATGGAACTATCCATAAAATATTATTATTCCATACACACATAAAGTGTATATTTATACAGTTTAAACTTAAATACTGTGTGTGTGTGTGTGTGTGTATAATTGACTGCATGAATAACAATATGCAATAACACACATTGTCTAAAATCTCTAAAGAAAAATCTCCAAGTCTTTCTTCTTTCTCAGTCTGATATATATGCAACATGCAACATATTATACTATGATACTACTGTATCTACTATTTATTTATTAAGATTTGTTCCCTAGACCATTCGCCCATGGAACATGCTAAGATACTGAAAAATTAAAGTTAAATTTAATCCGTCACTTGTGTCTCAAAACAAACGTTTGAAATATGGTTATAAAAAGATTAAATATAGGGGGAAAAATAGAGTAGTAAAAACATGCAAATGTGTTCTACAGAATACATCAGTTATATCAGTTAATCAGTTTTTTTTAACGAATTTTGTATATTATTATTATGAAACATGTATATATTTTTTCATCATCATGTTTTCTCCCTCTTTTTTTATTTACAATACTATACAAAATAATTTCAAGTGACAGTATTTTTTATAAATATAATACATCATCATAATACAACACAAAATTGAATATCGTGTCAAAGAATTATTTACTTTATAGATTCACGATTTTATGTAATAATATTATACATCTAAATAATATTATGATATAATAGTATTATAGTATTCGACACCTTTGAATATGATCAGACGAAAAAAAAAAAGGAAAGAGACGACATATTTTTACTACAGTATGACATAATACATTACAATAATTATGCATGTGTTTATTACAGAAACTATTAAAACAAAGTGTAATATTTTTTATTACTAGTATGGAAGTACTTACGTACACACATTTCCAATCCTAATTAATGAGTATGAAAAACATATATTTCATACAATTTTGGTGGATTGTAGAGTCGAATAGTTTTTCGACATTCAAATAACACAAAATACATCATGTAATATTGTATCCAGTGTGTATAGTGTATATACATAATATAATATTATAAAAAAAAAAAAAAAAAAATCAAAAGTGAACAACTTTAATAGGATCGTGATTCAAAATTTTGTACGTGTATAATATTATTATGATATATACATGTATGCGAGTGTCCATGCATGTTTCTTCAAATGTATATTGATACTCTGTGTGTACTATGTGTGAGTAGTATGTGTGTGTGTATCCTAGATACCCGCCTTATAAATTATACTGTAGTGTAATTGTAGAATTTTCTATATATACATACGTATTATATTATTATAGTACATTAATGAAGCAAATAGTACAATATACAGTGGTTTTTCTCTCTCTCGCTTTCAAAAAGAACTTTTCTGTCTGTACTTATATTATGTAAGTACAGTAAAAATATTGTATGTAGCAGAATCTGCCGTAGTCCTCGAGATATATTATATGTTTCATGCATAAAATCATAATAGATATTTTGAGGCATTGATACATAATAATATGGTATATAGTACATATAATGTAGTATACCCTCCCAACCAATGATTATAATACATACTTTTATAATGTTATATAAAACGGGTACAATTTATTATGACGAAGAGTTAGTATGTATACATGCTTATATAAATGGGGCTGGGTTAACTTGATGTTGTATCATTTTGACTTCAGAGTGGGCGGATGTGGATGAGGAGGAGAACTTGTCTTTTGGTTCATTTTATTGCTGGCAGGTTCCCTCTCTTTGCTGTTGTAGTAGTCCTCTTTCATATTACTATGTTCTGTAGTTTTTTTTTTCTTTTTGTACAAAAATATATTATATATCCCCTCAAAAAAGTTTTTCCTCTCCCTCGTTCTCACATTTGGTTTCACTTTCAATAGTATTTATGTATGTATAGTGGCTATAAGATGTACATATTATACATACCGTTTATGATATTATGTTCTTCAAAAATACTAAAAGAAAAGGAAAGGAGGAAAGAAAATGTAATATAATATGCATGTGTTTAAAAAATTGGAATCTATAATAATATTATGTATTTTATAAGAGTAGAACAGCTTATCTTGTGTAGAATATTTTTTAACGAATGGTTATAGTATTTTATTGAACTGACTCTCCACGTTTTCTTCAAGAAAAAATATTCTCATACCAATTTCTCGTGGTATTCTTTGGAAATATATATATTATATACTATTTTCAATTTCAATCCTACATTATTGTCTTCTTATTATTATTTTGTAATGCTGATGATAGTTTTTCTTTTATTATAATATATTATATGGCTGTACACTACACAAAAATGAGAATTTAATCAAATCCTCATATTAGATTTCTTATTGTATTTCTTTCACTTCGTCTTTTTCATTACATATGTATATATATATGTATATATCTTGTACCTATTTTGTACATTATAATTTTGTAATTTTCATTCTTGAGTGAAAAATCTTCACTACTATTTTTGTACATATAATTATATTCTAAATTCTAATACAGAACAATATAATATTACTATATACATGCATATAGTATATAGTATAATGTACAAGAAGCGTTGAGGTGACACAAAGAATACCGTAGAAACTACAATCCATGTGTTTATGTTTGTTTCAGTCTTTTGTGCATATTTTATATACTATAAAATGTTTGTATTTTATATGTGATAATCTCTCCTACTTCAATCTTCAATCATTGTCAGTGTTCTCAATTCTCAATTCAAAAAACACATGCACTTTTGAATTTTGAAGGCACAAGTAAAATACTCCATAATAATGAAATCAAATTTTGATTACAAAAAATCAAAATACTGTAAAAAAGTGGCTCACAGAGGTTATTATCATTTATCATCACAAAACTCACAACTCCCAACGGATATAAAATATAATCATCCGTCTGACGTCTGAAATATAATATATTATACAATTCAAAATTCAAAACATAGATAATCGGAATGAATACGTTGTAACAAACATTAGGACTCAAGACAGTCGAGTCGGAAATTTTCTCACAGTAACATGTTACAAGAATGTACGGCTAGTACAATCATATTTTTTGAGTTATTTCTCACTCATAATTTTAGTAGTTAGTAGGTATAAATATATTATATTTAAAAAAAAAAAAATAGTGCTGATGACCACAAGTACTAGTGAAACGTATAAAATACAATAATGTTATCATTCTTACTTTTTAATTTCGATGATATAATATATAATATGTGTGGTGTGTGAGCTTATACATATCATTATATTGATCTTCAGCAGAAATTTAGCACAACAGCGACCTTTTTTCTTTCTTTCTTGTTTTTATATATTATATATTTGCTACTAGACGACATGCCATCGTCTGTCTGTTGCAATATTTTGATTTTTATGACTACAGATTACAGATTAGTGCTAGAAATCTTGTACCATAATATTATTATGTGGCCAAAAAAAACTTGTCTTTTGTTTTTAATTTTTTGTTAATTTTTGTTTCTTTTCCAATTTCCGATACTGTCATCTGTCATCAGTGTTTTTTTCAAAATATATGAGTATATGAAAATGTGTAAATAGTAAATAGTATGATGTATGCTGTTATAAAATCATTGTTTTTTACTTCTTTGTTGTTGTTATTTCATAGGATTTGTGTCCATGTCAATGCCAATGTCAAGAAAAAGAAAAATGAAAGTCACATCCGGAGTTGTTGAAAAAGACGGGTGAAGGATTTTTGTTTTTGATTTTTCAGAACAAGACAAAAAGAAGGGTCTAAATTCAAAAACAAAAAAAAATCGTAATACAGAAAAAAAAAAACAAACAAAGGCAACGCCATTAAAGATCTCGAGAATCAAAGTAATTGGAGCAAAAAGTAAAGGAGTAAAAATAGAGAAAAATTATCCGTGTAGGGCTAGAAGTCATGGGGGATGAAAACTTAATGTTCAATCAAATAAGAATAATAATCATTAATTGTGACAAAATTCGAGAAAAGAAGAAGAGTGGGAGAAAAGATTTATAAGAAGAATAGTTCTGAAAGACGGTGATGAGCTTCCTGGTTCAACTAGGTATATTATAAAATTCAAATAATTGTCACTTTACGTATTCCTCATTTCGAGAGCATTATTACTATTATTATTATGATTATTACTTTTCACGTTGTGTTAGATTAGGACTTGATTAGGATTACCGATTTGGGAAAGCATTAATAATAATAATAATTATAATTATAAGTAGTATTATTGTATTTTGTATAATATTATGATATTATAAATTCTGGTCTGATCATAAAACAGTGTTTTACATATTATACAGTTATTTATATTGTGTCGCATGTACTTTTTTACATATAATATATATTATAATGTTTATAAATAATAATATAATATAAAATGTTTATCGTTATTATTATGGTCCATAATTTATGTTTTAGTATGGAGTATATTATTATGATTATTTGTATATATAATAATAATAATTTTTATGATGATTGCATTGTGGGTTTGAAATTTATAGAACTAAAATTTGTTTGTATTTATTCATTTTAATTTTCAGGGGCTGTAGTATCGGCTGCTATGGAAGCAGCATCAGCTCAAGCCACGGCTCAAGGCCGTGTAGAATCTTTTGTCACCAATAATAGTAACGGACAATTTGTTTCACAGTCGTCTGGTCCTCGTCAGTTGCAACCACCGATACAACAAAACTCAACAACAAATCCTGCAACACAACCAATTCCCAACAGTAATAATAGTATAATAAATAATCAGTATAATACTATACAAAAACAACCACCACAACAGAGTTTAGGAACAACAACAACAACAGCGACAATACAAATTCCATTCTCCTCATTATCATCATCAAATCAACAACAATTTTCGGGAATCTTAGGACAACAACAAACCACAAAGGTACAAACAACAACAACATCATCATCATCATCATCATCAACAGCATCTCAACAATTAACATCAATTGTTAATTGTCCATTAACAAGTAATGCCACTAATAATAGTAATAAAAATAGTAATACAACAACAACTGTACCTTTTACACTCCAACAACAACAACAACATCAACCGCAAAGTACAATGAATGTACGTCCAAGTGTTTTAGCATTTGGAAATAAGACAGTTCCAGCACCTGTTACTCGGGTTTCATTAGAAGTGATTCTTCAGGATCATAACTATGTAGCTCATCGGGGTGGTGGACCTAATGTATCATCAAGAAAACCATCATCACCAACACCATCCCATCAATCATCAACATTAGCAACTACTCCATCTCCTACATCATCATCATCCTCATCATCCAATACAACAACAATTTCTCCATACATTTACTATCCACCAAATAGTCCACCAGCATCATTATATAATCATGGTATTGGTACATCAACTATGGTTAATTCTATAAGTGGTAGTGGCGGTGGTGGTGGTGCTGGAACTTTTATGCATGGAAGGTCGAATAGTCCAAAATCGTCGCCTATAAAATCCTCACCATTAGCTGTTCCTTCGTCCTCTGTGCTCAATAATAATGTAAATATACGGCCTGTGTCCCGTTTGTCCCCCCCATGTACTACATCAGTGTTAACCAATAATAATAATATTAAATCTCGTCATGTTTCATCCGAATCTGAGAACAATTATAATATTATTAATAGTAGTAGTAGTAATATTAATAATAATGTTAGTGATAACAGTGGACTACCTTTAAGCATTACAAGTGCAAGAAAAGTATCTCCACATGCCCTTGTTGGCTCAAGGAGGAGAAAGAGTAATTTTAAAGAAACTAAATTAAAAACTGATCATAATCAAACTGAACAATTAGGGAAATTTGAAGATGCCCACATAGACTTACTCAAACCTCGTTTTGTGAATAAACATTTAAATCTAGACAATGATGAAGATGAAGATTCTGATAAAATTATGACACCAACTACTACAAAGGGAAAAAGTCATAATTCTTCTAATTATAATACTGTAGATCATCATCATACTAGTGGTGGTGGTGGTAAAAGAAATAATCGAAGAAGAGAAAACTATCTTCATAATAATAATTACTCTGAAGATGAAAGACCACCACCAACATCACGTGAAAGAAAAGCATTGAAATTAAAATTTAAAGTGAATAAAAGAGAAAGAAAAAATTCTACAGGTGATCATTCTTTAAATAGTACTAATAATGATAATAGAGTGTCTCCAGTTGTTTCAAATAACAATTCTACTTCAACTACTAAAAATATTGGAGAACAACAACAACAACAACAACCAGCAGCAGCAGTAGATGAAGGAATTACCCGATGTATTTGTGAATATCTACATGATGATGGTTACATGATAGGTATGAGAACTTGATTTATTTTTTATAGCAATATTTATTCTATATTTACATGTAATTTATAATTTATATATCATTTTTCAATTAAAAATGAAAATAATAATTATTATAATAATGTATTATATTATTATTATAAAATGTGAAACATAAAATATAGACTATAGACATTTAAAATGAATTTGTTTTAAATATTTTATATTATTCATTACTTATTGGGATTTGTGTCTTTTTTTTTTTTTCTTTTTTTTTGTAAACAGCCTGTGATAAGTGTTTTGTATGGCAGCACGTCGATTGTATGGGTATTGACCGGACTGACATTCCGGAAGTGTATTTTTGTGAACAGTGTGAACCTAGATGGGTATTTAAATCTCGAGCAAAAGCAATTCAATTTCGTAAAAAAGAATACATCAAGAAAGGACTTGAATTTGATACATCTCTAATGATGGCTCCAGGAGGATTAAATGTTTCTCATGATGGTGGTGGTGGTATTGACAATGATGTACCACAACCTAAACTATCACCAAATCATCTCCCCACCAGTCCACATTTTCTAACGGAACTTGAACAATCTCAGCAACAACATTCTTCAAGTACCACTCCAATAAGTAGTGCAAAACGACGTGGTAGACCTGGTAGTGGTGGAAGACCAAACATTTCTTTTACAAACTCCAATAATAGTAATAATAATACAAATAATATTAATGGAGCCCTTAGTGTAAGTGACAGTGATAATGAATTATTCATTGCAACGTCGGTTACACCAAAAAGATCAAGAAAATCAAGTGGTGGGAGAAGAGAGGGAAAAATAAAAATAACTGGTCCAGGAGTAAGAAGGAGTCGAAAATCAAGTAGTAATAATACTGAACCCAGAGTTAAAAGAAGTTATACAAGAAGATCCAAAGATTTTACAAATACTATTGATAATACTTTTCATCATCAAAATTTGGATCAAGAACAACCAGAGCATCCTTCATTAGTTTTAAACTCTCCAATATTAGATAAACAACTAAATACTAAAGAATTATCCCTTTCTTCTCCTCCTACTAGTAATAATAATAATATGAATTGTTCTGAAACTGAGAGTCACCGAGATAACTCTCAACAAAAGTATGGTGTATTAGATAATAAAAGTATGAATAAAAATGAACTTTATACGGGAAATGATGACGTTGTCAATGGTTATTTGGATTCACTTGGAAATTCTGGTGAAGGAGTAAGAAGAAAAGCTCCACGAAAACAGGTAACAATAATTATTATTATTATAGTCTTTTATTATTACTAGATAAAATCAAGCATAATAAGATTGATAATAAAATTATGGGTAAAATGTTATGTAGTAAATTAATAATTAATATGTGTATATATATATATATATTGTATCTTGTAATAAGTAATAATGATTTAACTAGCATGTATAATATATTTTTCTATTTCTTTTTATATAGACTCTTCGTGCAATTACAAATGGAGACCTGAGTCCACCGCATATAATTTCAAGTCATTCTAGCCCCTCGACAGAACTTTATGGGAAACAAAAACATCTTTCTGGAGATACTGACGGAGGAAATAATAATAATAATTCCTTTAATAGTAATAGTAGCAGCAGTAGTACAATCACATTACCTAGTCCAATCCTTTCAGAAAGTCTTGTTCCATCATCTCATTTCCCAAGTTCTTCCCCTACTTTTTCAGTAGGAGCAAATCATCATCACCATGACAAAGCCATGTTATTGGCTTTATCAACCTGTCCATACTCAACGTCACCATGGCTTGAAAAATATGATGAAGCTACGGCTTGTCATTACTCACAAGAATTAAGAGCCAAGTTACCAAAAACAAGTAGTACAAATGCTGGAGAATCTGCACAAGAGGAATTCTCAAGGGAGTTTGATGAAAATGATCCAAAATGGAAACTTGGAGTAACAATGTTAGAGGGATCACATAATAATAAACCTATTCCTATGAAAATTCTCCTTGCCAATAAAAAAATTGAGCCTAATGAAGCCGTGATTGAATTTATTGGCAAATTTAAAACTCTCTCTCAATTTGTGCCTGGAAAGTAAGTTGATTATTTGAATCTTTTATATTATAATACGTTTCATTTCTGATTTTGATTATATTATTATTCTTATTGTTTTTAAAAATTATATTAAAAATATATGAATATATTATTATATATTAAAATATATTATTATACTATACTATTATAAACAAACTTACTCTTCTTTATTCTTTACAGTAAAAAATTTGGTAATGGAAATCCAAATAGCATCATTCCGGAGCCATTTGCCTTCTTCCATCAGATTCCAAAAAATGGAATTTGTATTAGTATAGATTGTCGAAAATATGGAAAGTAAGTATAATATTATAATAATCTGTTACATATAATATATATATATATATATATGATATATGTTTCATGGGATAATTTTACTAATTTTTTATTTCCTATTTAGTTTAAGTTTTAGAAATTATATTACTCATTTCGTTTAACATTCCAGTTTGTTATTGTTTTAAAAATTTTAAACAAACCAAAAAGAAAATAAAAAAGAAATTTATAAATTTTTCGAATTAATAGTTTAGATTAGTTGAATAGGAAGAAAAAATAAAACTTGGTTCTCAAACTTAAAAACAACTATTAATAAAATCTGAAATAATAACATGTTTTAATTTTTATCCTTTACTTCTAGTACGGCCAGATTTGTAAGACGATCCTGTTGTCCAAATGCAGAGATTCGTCATGTTACCGTAGGTAAAGGAACTGTTCATGTTTATATTGTTACCATTCGAACAGTTGTGAAAGATGAAGAACTTACAATACCTCATGAATTCAAAACAATTACGTCAAACATCATGAACTCAGTTGTACAACATTATCAAGTTTTGAATCCTCCACTACCATGTGCTTGTTCGGATGTCAATTCTTGTACGGTTGCAAAATTGAAGAGTGAGCTAGCTTCACCTTTGCTATTATCAGGTAATATAGAGAGTCCTTCACATTCTTCCTCAGTTGTTGTTTCTACAGAACTAAAAAAGAAGAATGGAATATCTGTAAATTCTACAACTGTTTTACCAGATTATAAAGAGCGTAAGAGGAGAGTAAGTTCTCGTCGAGCATCCTCCATTTCTATCGACAAAGAGACTACAAATGTAGTAGAAACAACATTACCAGAGAAACAAGTACAAGCACCTGAATCTATTTCGATTATACCAAAACAAGAACCATCATCATCATCATCGGCTACTACTATTACTACTACTGATATTACTCCAAATATTGAAAAAGAAGAAGAAAAAGATGAAGACGAACAAATAAAAAAAGAAGTTTCATCATCATCAGTATCATCATCTGATCATCATGAGAATGATGAAGCAAGTATATCAAAAACTGAAACTGACAATACAAGTATAACAACTGTACCATCCCCAGGAAAAGAAAAATCCTCTACAAAAGTAAGACATCCAACTGGACCAGGATCTAGTGGAGATGAAACATATTATCCTCCAAGTACTCGGAAATCTAAAAATGAAAATCCCAGCAACTTGGTTCGACAAAGGCATCGTTCTGGTAGTTCTGGGTTGGATTCATCTACTGCATCTCAATCATCAGTTAGTAGTCTACAAAACACTCCCAATTCTACGGCTGTTGCTTGCTCATGCCCATCTCATGCTGATGAAAAGAAAATGGTAAAATTTATCAATATTATTCTTGTTTTGTTTTATGAATTATGAAAAAATGCAAAGGAAAACAAATTATTAGTACCTAGTACATGCATCCTTCATTCTTCACAAATCAATTTCTTCTACTTCAAAAAAATAAAAAAAAAAAATAAACTTGATATATTTATCTCTGTGTGTCTTAATTTTTCTCTCTCTGTTTTTTTTTTTTTAAAAAAAAATATTTAGACAAGAGAGGAGCGAAAACTTCAATCAGTGTTGAAATTAATAGAAAGGATGGAAAATAATCAAAAGAAAAAAGAATGCCGTTTGAAAGAGAAAAAGGATAAAGAAAAGGACTTTAAAGATGATAATGAAGAATCTGAAGTTCGTTACTCAAAACCTGTAAAATTTGCAACAACAAGAAAGAAAGGGTAATAAAATAATAATAAATAGAACTAAAATAAAAATCAATTATGATTGCTTAATTTCATTTGATATAATATATGCTATATTCCTTTGAAATTCGTATACAACGTTTTTAGGAGTGGTTGTAATTCATGTACCATTGTGCTATTGTCGGATTTTATTGTATTTTGTTTGTTAATTAATATATGCATAACAATATTTTTGTAATCAATTGTAGGAAACGCCGTGGAAGATCGGGAAGTATGCATAAAAATTCCCAAAAACCACAATTAATTAGTCAAAGAAATTCTGGAAGTGGTGGGGACTTAAGATCTACATCCACAGAATCTGATATTAACTCTGCGGATGAAGCTAGATCTTATGGAATGTCACCACAAAGAGATGGAAATGGGGGAGGCCAAAGTTTTAGATTTCCAAAAAAGGTACATTTTCATTTATAATTTAGAACATGTACTTTTAAGTGTGATCTATAATATATATATATATAATATAATATATTATAAAATAATCAACTTTTATGATATATTATTCAATATTGAATTATTTAAAAAAAAAAATAATATTATTTCTAAATGGTTTGATATAATATGTTTAACAGTAATAATAATAATAATATTATTATTGTTATCATTAATATTAATAAATGTATTGTATTTTGATGATTTATTTTATTTATTTTTTTATTTTTAATTTAATTTTTATTTTTAGCTCCTAATGTCAGAGTGGATGAATGAGAAAGTGGATTCAGTTGTAATACCTACTACAGAAGGATCAATGTCAACATCCACTACCCTTCCATCTCAATATATTCGTAAATCATTTTCAACTGCTGGAAATACAAATAGTAATAGTAATAACAATAATGCAACTGGAACTTCAAATATATCTATGCTCATGTCATCATCATCCATTCTTTCCACCCCTACGTCAGCTACATTATTAAATCATCCTTTATTAGCAAATTTAGATACGGGATCCGCAAAAAAACGTTGGTTACGTCAAGCAATAAGTGAAGAAACAGATCAAGATGTAAGTGGAGGACAAAGTCCAACTCAAAGACCTGATTCACCAGCAGCTCCTTTAAAGAAACGTCGACTGTCAGCTTTTGGCCCGGAAAATTGTAAGAATTTGAATTTTATTTATATATGTAAATTTTTATGTACAATGTAAAATGTACATCATGATTCATATATTATATATTATATTCTAAATTGTTATTAGTAACCAATGTATATATTAGTGAATCAGGGTGTAGGGTGTACTATACTAATAATAATAATAATATAGTGGTGTGATTTGTTTTTGGTGTAATTATTTGTATTTCTTCATGGTCAACATGATGAGTGTGTGTACACACACATATATTTTTTCAAACCAAATGAATAAATAAATAAAAAATATAAAATATACTTATGAAATCCACTGTCTTTCATTTTACAGCCCAGCAACATAGTAGTACTTCCCAATGGGTAAATCGTTCATTAGTAAGAAATCAGAGTATATCTTCTGAAATATCAAATACTCCTCCATCAACTCCAACCAGTCATTTTTATTTTGAAGAATCTGAAGAAAAGGAATTAACATCTGATGGTCCATTGAGTCATTCCAAACCTCAAGAATTAAAGAAAAGAAAATCACCTGGACCAAATGAAAATGAAGAAACAAGTGAAGAGGAAGATAATGATGATGATGACGAAGAGGAAGTAGACGAAGAAGAAGATGACAGTGAAAATGATCATGAAAATGAAGAAGATCATGGAGAGGCTGAAGAAGGAGAAGAAAATTCTTCAGAAAAGAATGATTCAAAAAATAATGATGGAGATTCAACAGAAACAGAGCCAGATGTTGAACATGAACATGAAATGAAAGATCCCAGTGTAGATAAAGAATCAAAACAAGAAGATCAAGAGGGAATGGATGAAGTACAAAATATGTCTGGTGTAGAAGAAGAAAAAGAGGTAGAAGCTATTTCCAAGGATGATAATGATAATAATACTGCCACAACAACAACAAGCTCAAATAATGATGAAACCAAAGTTAAGTTCAAAGCTGAGACGATAAATGAAATAGAAGTAGATGAAATAATAATAAAAGAGGAAGAAGGAGATGTATTAGTAGAAAAGGAGAAAGAACATTTAACTCCCAATGTAATAACAGAGGAAGAGGAAAACAAAGATGAGGTTAAACAAGGGAAAGAAAGGAATATAGAACAAGATGAAGAAGAAGAATTGGATGAAAAAATTTTTTCTCCAATAAATTCTCCTGAACAACTCCAGTCTCCAATGGATGACTTTTCATCACCATCACCACAACTACAACATAGTCCACAAAAATATTCACAAGCATATGAACCATCACCAAAAACTTTAATAATATCAAACAAGAAAAGTCGATGGGATCAAATAGAATCAAATACACCAACTAAATTTTCTTCTTCTTCTTTATCTCCATGTTCAAATAGCTCTGGAGGAGGAAATTCTAAAGAAATTGTTTTAAAAGAGTATATACGTAATCCTACTAATTCAAAATTTACTGAAAGTTTTGGTCTTTCACCATCATCATCTATTTCATCTACTTTGTATGTTGAACAATGTTTCAATAATCATAATACTAATAATTTTATAAAATTGAAACCAAACATACAGGCAGAATTAATTCCTTTATCCCAGAACATGCCACAACAACAACAACAGCAAAATCAGTATCCGTCTCCAGGAAGTTCATCATCAATAACTAGTACTACTAGTAGTAGCAGTACTATCTCAGGAGCATTAAATGTTGTTAGTAATAATAATAATTATAATAATAATAATAATAATAGTAGTACTAATATTAATACTAATATCAAAATACAAAATAATCCAATTGCAGCATTTGCTGCAAATTTATTAAGTCGATCAAATAATAAAAATAACCCTTCTTCAACTGTACAGTCCAGTCCAAGTTTTGCAAGTCAACAAAATAATCCAGTAGAATCTGATATTCCAACACCAACTAGAAAACGAGTAAGTTATATACTATATATCTTTTATATAATACGTGATATTATATATAATATATTGTTATACAAGAATCATTATTATTTAATATTATTACTCTTTTTTTTTATATATATATTTTAGTAAATTTGTAGTACTTGTAATCTTTGAATGAAAGAGATTGGAATACGTATATATTAATTATTAATTAACTATCAAGTATCACTGTCATTATTTATTTATTTAATTTATTTACCTACATGTAAAACAAATTTTCTTTTGTTGTCAGTTGTCCATTCAAGATTACCAGGCACGAAGAAAGCAACTGGAAAGTTCAAAATTCTCAGATTTTAAGGATCAAACTACACTAACGTCATCCAATATGAATTCGTTGTCTGTAGACATAATCCATGAAAAAAGTACATCTCCAGAATCTTCACCACCGCTAACAAATGAAAATTCTACTAAAATATTAAATTCTGAAGAAATTTTTTCAGAAACTACAGCAAAAGGTGAAAAATAATATAAAGCTAAAAAAAAAAAAAATATAAATAAAAATAAAATAAAGAAAATCTAATCTAATTTCATCAACAAAAAAAGAAAGTCTATCAATATTTTTTCTAGAATAAAATGTATAAAACAAATCCTTTATTATTAATATGATTTATTATTATCATTCTTTAGAAACTGAACCAGTACTTCTACCATGGACACCTACGCTAGCAGAAAGGAAACGTGAAGAAATGAGAGAAAGGTTATCTAATCTTGGTATCATCCGCCGTGATTCACCGTCAGATACTCCAACTAAAATGAAGTCAAATGGTACATTATACTTTTTTTCGTCTTTTTTTTTTTTTTTTTTTTTTTGAAATTATGAAATTAGTACTGATTATATATATATAAAAAATAAAAACATAATAATTAAATGTATATATTCATTTCATGGAATGATTTGAGACAATATAATAATTTAAAATGTTTTCAAGTATATGTAATAAATAATATTTGTTTGTGTTTCTTTTATGTATGCAGGTGAAGCTAATTATTCAGTATTTAATAATGATAATGTTGGTCGTCCATCCATCTCAACAAATACAACAAACACTCAACCACGACGACTATCAGTACCAACAGCTGGAGCTTTAAAACAGCTACCGTCTCATTTGCCATTTTCTTCATCCTCATCATTCTGTGGTGACGGTCACCACATACCATTGTCTACTACACCTGCTACTACAACTAATAATAATACTACTACTACACCAAACGGATATATGGGATCTACTAGGCCAGTCTATGGGCGTACATCATCCTCCTCATCTTCAAATTATAACTGTAATAGTAGTCAACGATCATCAATATCAAATGTCATATTAAGTAATAATAATAGTAATAATAGTATTAATACTTCATCTTCGACTATAGTTGGTGGAGTTCCATTGCATCTAAGTATCCCACCGCCACCATCATCATCATCAGTTGTTGGTAATCCTGTTTTTGGGCATCGATTCTATAGTGGGATTCCAACAAGAAAAACAAATGGAGAAACTCATTCATACAGAGATACAGAGAGTTGAATATAAATTACGGGTAGGAGTGTAATACAATGAATAAGTAGAGAAAAAAAAGTCGTATTTTTTT
This sequence comes from Sminthurinus signatus, assembly GCA_019776565.1. Lineage (NCBI taxonomy): Eukaryota > Metazoa > Arthropoda > Collembola > Symphypleona > Katiannidae > Sminthurinus > Sminthurinus signatus. Next base: position 16,516 of record JABASP010000980.1, on the reverse strand, counting down.
TTTTTTTTGAAACCCGATATACCGATACGAGTACAAGATGACGAGCTAGAAAATAAGTATAAAAAATCGTTATTATTATTATTTATTATTATTATTTATATTTCTGCTTTATCTCATCATCATATTCTCAGTTTAAAATTTAGGTAAAGTAAGAGAAAGACTAAGTTTTTAGAGAATACATTAAGATATTTTGAGCTTGTCAAATTATGAAACTCACTCTCTCACTCTCAAAAAAAAAAAGAAAAAAAATTTGAAAAACCCTAATAATTGAATAGCAGTACTGCACTCGGATATATTCAAATAGAATCCAGCTATTATTATTATACCTATAGAAATGGTGTCGACATTTCAAGGATATATTATACAACAAACATATTATTAGATTATGATTTATGATGATTGATACATATAGTAGGATGAGGGAACATGTCTGTATAATTTATAATTTACAAATATGTATATAGTAATACATATTATAACTAATGACGTCATTTTTTTTTGGGCTTTATTCTGATTTTATATCTATAAATATGTGTACATAATAGATATATATATATATATATACATACGTACGTAGGCTATTCTCTCTTTTTTTATACTTATTATTATGATGATGATTATTACTGTTACATATTTAACATGTTCTTCATTTAATATTGTGATGATTTTTTTTGTACCCCGTGTAGTTTTTTTTTTTTTGTTTGTTTTACGCACTATACATTTATACATAATAAAACAGGATAGTATATATTATAAATTATAATAATATGTAATCAAATGGTAATAATTTATTTTTTTCTGTTACAATATTCAATAATGTACAATGATGTAATATATATAAAAATGTGTATATCCTCCTTCTTACATTTTTTTTTTTTTTTACAAAGAAACAGTATATTATACATGTGTAATGTGTATTTTTCTCTTGGTAACAGATTGCTTTTATTTTTTTTTCTCGCCCATATATAATATTATATAAACTGACAACTGACATGATATAAGAACGTACATGTATAATTATTATTGTAATTATTATTGTAATTTTGTTTATGGTATTATTTTCAGAGACATTTATTATTATTATTATACGATTTTATTATCATGATACCTATATAGAATGAATTTCAAGAGTATATATATAGACCGGCTTTACTCTCTTACTTATTATTTGGGTAATGGGTCGCTTCCTCTCTCTCTTCCTGAAGTACAACCATTTCCAGTTCGTTTTTTTTTTGCTAATACTAATAATAATTATTATTATGATTTATGATTATTATATGCTTTAACGAATATAAGTATTATATTTTTCCAGTAATTAATTGATTAAAGTTTTATTTTAGAATGTCTCTTTATAATGTGTATGCCTGTAAAAAAGCGTCTAGGAAAACCGAGTTTCAAAAACCAACAAAAAAAAGAGAAAAACTTAGAAAACCATAACATTATAATATAGACAAGAGACAAGAGAAAGGAAAAAAATGGGCGAGTCACGGATCTCATTTGTGCAATTCAAATCCCAAAACTTTACAAATTATTTTGAATAGAAGCGGATAAAACAATACAAAATAGCGTTTGTAACATAAATTGTATAAAAATTACCTATATTTTTAATTTTGAATGTTTTAGTTGTTGTACATTATATATATATGTTACTTTAATTTTGTTTGGGTAGAAAAATAATATTAGGTATAGAGATATGTAAACACATGCATGTAATCAATCATCTACACAGACATTTTATGACTTTTACATTGTTTTTTAATAGTTGGAAAGAGAATCAGAAATGGTATCATCAGATTTTATAACAATCCGTATTGTACATTATATATTATGTTATACTATATTATTATGTATACTACATTACTCATTTTATTATAGGAGAGTCCTGGTTTTTTTTTATTACTATAATATTATTTATATATTATATTATTGAACTCTTCGTTTGACAAAAGTATCTCTAACACATTGTAAATCAATCAAATTAGTCCAGTCCCCGAGTGTAGTTAATAATCATCATTGTTTTATTTTTTATTATATTATACTGTTATTAGTTATTGGTAAGGTCTATTTTCATTGAGCACAAAAGAAAATTTAAAATTTTTTTTGTTCTTCTCTTTTCTCTTTTGTATAAAAAAAACAAAATATCGAGTGTCCAAAAACTATACATAATATATAAATATCGATACAATACTATAAAAATACAACTCTTTCAATATACAAATTTAGAACAACAAAATAGGAGAGTATTCGTCATTTTCTTCATTAGAAAAAATAATAGTAATTGTAAAATGTGTAATGTATATGCATATATATATATATATATATATACATTATATTATTTAATTATTACTAACTCATACATACATACTTACATATTATACGTGTAAAGAAATTTAAAATGTACATGTATCTATATATATTAAGTCATACTCATTATTATTACTGTATAAAAACCTTATTACTTATTATTATAGTTGTGTCGCACACACGAATATCCAATGTTATAATTACGTTTATGTATGCATAATACATATAATATAATATATATATTATTATGTACATATACATAAATGAATTGTGTGCAACTGATATAAAACCTTAAAATGTTAAATATGAGTTTTGCTTACGGTCAATATATTATTATACCTATTGAAAAATTGAGTACAGTATAATATATATAGATATATATATATGTTTATGATGCACACACGGAATACCTAGATATTATATTATAATATACATTAACAATATAATGATAATGTCTATAATATAGAATTAGAAATTAGAGTTTAGATTCATAGAGAAATTCGTTTTTATAATATATATAACAAAAAGGGTTTAAAGTTGAATATTAAAGTTTAATATTTGTTGCATACAATAAGTATAATAATAATATAATACGTATAAGTTTACAAAATGTATAAAAGTAATATGTATATAAATATAGGTTCCATCAATGGAAAATTCAGAGAGACATAATGTAAATAACATGATAATAATGTATAATTATTTGTATAAAAATAGATATAAAATACATAATATTTATTATATTAAATAGCGTATACATAATACATATATATGTATTATTATATATTCTTCATATTTTATGACTATACTACGAAAAGAAGGATGCGAAAAGAGTCAATACAAAATGTTTGACTAAGAAAAAAGTTACAGAAAAACATAAAGGAAAATAAATATAATATATATTATTATATTATTGTGGGCAAGAGTACAAATGAAGATTGTGTAAAAAAAAAAGGGGAAATTCATTCATTTTCTCTTTTTTTTTTCATTTTGAAGGTTTTTAAATGAAAGAATTTCCCTTTTCACTGTCTTCAAATTTTATACGCATTTTCTAAAAGTGTTTTAAATGTGTGTCTCGTAGTTTATATTATACGTGTTATATATTATGTGTATTATTATTTATTATTTTATTCTATAGCGCTGTTAATTGTATTTAATTTGTTATTATTATTATTACTAATAATGGCATATCTGTACATGCATATATATATATATGCATGTACGATATATAACCCATTTGATTAACAGAGGGTATTATTATTATGATGTATATAGTGTTTTTATGTTGTATTATCTCATTACAATACGTTTACAATAAAAATATATTATGTATATTGTTTAGTAATAAAATGTAATCATACATACATAATGTATAACGTAAAATACATATTATGATAGAATTTAGAATACACAACATTATAAAACAAAACAGTATAGATTCGAAAATCTAGATTTTTTTATATAAAAAAAAATGTTACAAGCGGATGATGATGAATGAGAGTGGCAGCTTGCAAAACTATATATATTATATTATAGGTGAAATACATACTATTATTATAGGTACATATATATATATATATATACATAGTGTATTATAGCGAAAAAAAAAATTATCTTTGAACTATCATTCACTATAATATAATAAGTACATAATAATACATAATAATATAATATTATAGATCTTTTCTAATATTATTATGATACCTTCAAAATCATGTACGTGTAATACTTCTGTATTTATAGTGTACTAAAAAAAATTGAAATGTTTAGAATTTAGAATTAGTGTCCAAGAAATAACCTAAAAAGTGCATGTATGTAACCGATAGATAAAATCATCTGTAGATAGGAATAGAAAAAAATCCCGATATTATTGTTTTTTTTCTTTTATAACACATACATATTATATTATATTAAATAACTTTAATTAAACTGGTGTATTGTAAATTATCCATATATTTTATATTTTAGAAATAGATGAAGGAGATGTATGTGTGTGTGAGGTACAAATGTGTCAATATTCTATATTATCATAGTTAAATACTTAAAACAGTTGAACGTTATAATCTTAATATGAGCCATCATTAATAATAGTAATTATAAAATGAAATGGCATTCAGAAAAATACAAAACTGGTTGTAGCAATAGTTTATATTATAGGTAAAATAAAACAAAAGTAGATATAAATTATGATGATGATGACTATATTATATAGACCGTACAAAATTGTACACATAATAATATATTATATATTATGTATTACAAGTAAAATAGTAAAATATAAATAAATATACATATTATAATATTGTTATATAATATTATTCTATATTATATTTACCCTTGAAATCTATAATATATTAAATACTTATGCATCCATAATCCATAATATATACATATAATATAAATAATACACATAGGTAAATATTATACAAAATACACACACACACGTACATATATATATATATATATTATATGTAAAATAAATGTTATCTAACAAAAAAATACAAAACTTAGGAATAAGAACAATAACCATAATACAACATAATATATAATATATTATGAAACACATGCATATATACATACCAATTAAAGTAACTATATAAAGTATACTATAGTACATTGTATAAAACTCTATTCTAAAATATATGTATATGTTGTTTCCAAAATAGTGTCTATATATATATATATTCAAACTAATATTATTATTAAAAGGTTTAAATGAAATTGAATAATATATTATATATTATATGAATGTAAGAAGAGAAAATGTAGATGAAATTAGTTATGATCTACAAAATACTATTATATACAAAACAGATCCCCCCGCCCTCCCAAAAACAAAAAAAAAATAGACGAGTATGACAAATTTACCTCGTAAAAATAACGAAAAAGTTAATAATAATAATAAAGAAAGAAATCTATGATTTTATGAAGAAAAATAATCTATATTCTGCTTTTGTTTCATTGTTTTTTTTTGTCAATATGTTTCATAAAATATTGCACCATGTAAATTTGACCCATATTTACCTAATAATTTATAGACATAATGCAACATGAAATAGGAAAACCTGGTCATCATTTACATAATATTATTATTCTGCATCAAGGCTAATACTTTTAGTGCCTTTTGACATATTATGATACCATAATATTATAATAATAATATCAAACTAGATGGATTTATATGATTTATACTTTTACTATTTTGCATGAGAATTTTTTGTGTCATAAGTTTTTTTTCTTCTTATAATATACAAGTCATGTAGAAAAATTTATGTATTTATGTTTGTACCTAATAAATACGCCAAAGCCCTTCAGGATTCAGAAATTACCAAAGGATAATAATAACATGATGTTATTGTTAATGCACTGTATGGATAAAAGTAATAAAAAAAAAAAAAACAACGGCAAGATTATGGTGCTTAAATGAAAAATTTTTTAGGAAATAATTATTTTGATTATACCACATACTAATAATAAAAGTTTTTTTTTTTCTTCATCTTAGAATCATCTTTTTCTTTTATTACTTTTGCAAAAATGATTTGTTTTTTAAATATTCATTGCAAAAAATCAACAAAATAAAATAAAAACTTATTCTGAAACTTCGAGTTCACCATCTTTAATAGCATCAATTAAATCATGAGGATTTTTTCCATCAATGGTACATCCAACTGATTGAGCTGTTCCTAAGATTTCTTTGACAGTTCCTTCAAGATTCTTAGCCATTGAACGATCCCTCATGGTCTTGGCAATATTCAAGATATCATTAAAGGTAATATTACCATTGTGTTTAACTATTTAAAAAAACAAAAAAAAAACACAAGAAAACAAATTAATATAATTTTATGATGTTTTGATTTCTAATAATACATAATACAACAAAAATATTAACCATTGACATAATTTATAGTTATATAACACTACTATCATGACAATCTTTTTCTTACTATTCTTTTGCTTCTTTCTGTCTCTTGGTGGTTCTTTGAGGGCTTTGATGATGAGGGAAGCAGCTGATGGAACCACGGAGATGGTAGCTTGTCGATTTTGAATGGTTAATCTAACTGTAATTTTAAGACCTTTCCAATCTCCTGTGGCCTTTGCAATATCATCACCAACTTTCTTTGGAGACTACAAAATACCAAAACATATATACATATTATATAATATATCAAAATGTGTAATAATTCACATTTTTTAATGAATAGTTATTATATTATTATATTATGTGTACATTAACTAAATAACAGTAAAAAGTATCAATATTATTATTTCAAACTTACCAAACCGAGAGGACCAATTTTAGGAGCCAATGATGAGGTTGCTCCTACTTCTCCTCCAACACATCTAAGATGTACTATAAAAAAAAAAAGAATGAAAGAAAGAAAAACTTGGTCAATTTTATATATTTTTTGGCTGATTTGTTGATCCTGGGAATAACATAATAATATTATATGAATCAATAATTCAATAACAAAATTATTATTAATAACAATTCTAATAAGTAAGTACATATTAAATAATTCCATTCATTAAATATTATTGTATTTTTTAACATGTTCATGAATTTAGCACGTTGTTCACATATAATACAGAAGTACATAATAATAATATAAAGTACATAGTGTGTACATGTTCTTTTATATATTATATACATATATACATACATGTGCTGATGTAAAATAAAATTCATTTTTATATCAAAAATAGAGTTGAAATTAGTAAAACTTTAATAGTATCTTAAAATATAAGTAAATGGGATCAAATAAATGATATCCACCTGAACAATCGTCTTTGTTTGGGTATTTAAAATATAATTAAAATACTCACGCCATGCTTCTTTTTTCCAAGCTCCATAAGGAAAAAGGTTGAAGTTGACCGGCCGACTTACATGTACAACTAGATAATTTTTAATTTCTCTTTTCTCCTAAAATCTTTTAAAACATACTTACCAATTTTAACTTCTGAAGGGTCAAATTTTGGGCCCATTTTTAATAATTTTTATTAAAAAAACTGGATGGGTTTAAGGTGGTGGATGAATCTTTTTGACACGACCACAATTGTTACACCGTACACGCCGTCCGAAATCTAAATTTGATATGGAGGTTCACTGTTTTTTTTTTCTTATCCCAAATATTCTACCATCAAGAAAAACCTACAGCCCGGGAGGAATCAAAATTTTCATTCATCATTATAACATTATAACATTATAACGAACGCATTATTATAGAAATATTTTATAAAATATTGTTCTTCATCAAAAAAAAAAAGTGTTTCATCAGTTATTTTTTTTTTGTTATAAAATATTTATCTATAGATCTATTTACATCAATATTATTTAGTGAGATATTAAAGTGTGATTGAAAAAACAAGTAAGTGTGATTTAAATTACTTAATAATAATAATAATTATTATTATTATATCATAATATATCATTTCTGAAAATTATCTGAATTGCTTTTAGTATAAAAATTAGAGTATTGTTTCTCATGTTTTCAAACATAAAGTAAAAAGTATATATTATTCATTATTCATGTAAAAGATATTTTAGTAATATTATACATTATACGATTGAAAATTCGGTTATTATCAAAAATTAAAATGATAATCATAATTAAGAAGTATAAGGTATCCAATAAAATGCATAATATATTATAACATAATATTATATTTAAGAGTAAAAGTACATAAGTAGTACACATTTCACATTGAACGATTCAAAATGCATAAAAAAATGAAACAGGGCCTGTTTTGAGCAGGTATCCAGGTATATCATGTGAATGTTGAGTATAGTTTTATTTTTATTTTTCAATTTTGTTTTTAAATATTATAATAATAAGTATGTGTACATAATAATAATAATAATAATAATAAAAGAATAGAATTCTGGTTATCAAAGTATAGTATACAGGTAAAATACATTATACTAGAGTTATTGTGTGTACACAGTAAATAGGTATAGGTATATAGGAGCTAATATTTTGGTCATGGTTAAAAACAGGATATAATAGGATATAATATTATAGTACGTATTACTTATATTATTATTATTATTATGTAATAAAGTATCAGTAGTATAATATAAGATAGTAGATAGTATAATCGATTTTCCTATTTGGTTCTTCGTGTTTATATACATATGACATATATATATATATATATATATATATATATAATGTGGAGTAAATAATATTTTTGATAATATTATATACTATTATTATTTCAGTATGGAATATATAAATAAAAAATATAATGATATTTTATAATAATATAATAATAATATATTATATAGTTGGTAATAATAAAAGGGTAGAGGTATATTTTATATTCATATACAACAATAATAATAATAGTAATATTATTAGTATAATATAATAATTATTATTCTCGTTATATTACTTAGAAATATGAAATAATATGTATATTATATTGATACTATTTTTTGACTCTGTGTGTGTGTGTGTGTGTTATCATACAATATCTAATAATGTCATTTTTTTTCATTGTATATATATATTTTATAGGTTGTTGGTTTTTTATTTTGTAAAACAAAACCTAAAATTCACCCACCCTCTGTGTGTTAAAACAAGTATACCAAGTTGAAGCGAAAAATGAAAGGTCAAGGTAATAAAAAAGAAGACGGTGTTGTGGTCGGAGATAAAGATAAGAATAATATTAGTAATAATAATAGTAGTAGCGTGGAAGAAGAAGAAGATGAATTTGAAACGACAACAGATGATGAAGGAGAAGAAGCTGAAGGAGATGGAGAAGAAGAAGTTGGGATTAATGCAAGTATGGTGGTCAATTTATCTGAAAGCCAAAGTCAATTAAATTTTAATAGTTTTAGTTTTAATAATCGTACTAATCCAAATGATAGTACAATTATTACTTCATCAGAAGAAGATTCTGAATCCAATAGTCCTCTGGCTTCATCTCGAAGTGCACCACCTGATATTAGAGAATATAACTCATCATCATCATCACCATCAACTAACAATACTAGTAATAGTAGTAGTAATAATAATAATAATAATAACAATAACATAAATACTGAAACAAATAATTCTACTACTACTACTACTGATACGGATAATACTAGTACTATTGGTAACAAAGAACATAATGATAATGTACCATCAACTCCTACTACTACTCTTAATATTTCTACATCTGTAGGAACAAATAATAGTAGTACTGGAACATTTTTGAATAATGAAAAACCTACATTTACATCAACACCAAAACATCCTACTTCAACTGGAATATTATCTCAACAAGTCAATGGAGGAAGTAATAATAATAATAGTAATTCGACATCTACACCTACAACAACAACAACTACTACTACTACTACTACTGTGCCTACATCAACACCATCAAATAATTTAAATAATGATAATAATATTGTTAATGAATCTGGAACTATCAAGAAAAAATTATCTGTTACATTTGCTGATATTGTAAAAACTGGAAATAATGGTACTTCATCAGAAAATATAAATATTCCCAATAAAATTCTAGATGAATCCGATGATGATGATGAAGAAGAGGATAATGATGATGAAGACTTTTCTGAATCTGTATACTTTTCTATGGGTCAAACTCCACCTTCTGCTAATAATAAAACAACAACTAGTAATAATACAAGTAATAATGATGATGATAATAATGATATATCAATTAATCAACGTCCTCTTTTACAATCTACTTTAATAAATAATGACCAAGGAGGAGGAGAAAATGTTAACGATGATAATACAAGTAAAATCATCAATGATAGTTCCTTTGATGATGTCTCAGTAAATAATCAATCTGAATTGGATATGGCATCTGTATCTGCTCGATTAAGTGGTCATGATGACTCAATGGTGACACTCATGAATGTTAGTAGCTGTAATGCTAGTGCCCTATCAAACTCTGATGTCTCTTCTGTGAGGAGTCTTTTGGTTAATAATTCTAAAGTATGTGGAGCCGGTGATGGTCCAAATAATATCATTGATGATGAAGCTGCAGATGAAGAAGTTCATAAAATCAATGCCAATTTATTACTTCCACATACTGTTACTGAACTTATTGCAGACAATGGAGTAAAAGTTTATGTTGTAGGAACTGCACATTTTTCAGAACAAAGTCAAAAGGATGTTATGGAGGTATACTTTTTATTTTTTATTTATTACAATTATTATTATTATTACCAAGTATTTTATTTATCGACATAATATAATATATTATCATGTTTGTTTATTGATTTTTTTTTTGTTAAAAAAAAGAAACATAATAATTTGTTTTTATATTTTAATAGACCATTCAAAAATTACAACCTACTTTGGTCGTATTAGAATTATGTCATAGTCGTCGTAATATTCTCACACTTGATGAAGAAACTATTCTTCGTGATTCAGCAGATATGAGTTTGAGTAAGTATAATATTATAATAATAATTTATAATTATGCTCAGTTTTTATAATAATAATAATAGTAATTAAAGCACATGTTTTTCATTAATTAATTATTTTCCCCGTGTATAGGTAAGGTAAAAGAAACTATAAAACAAAGTGGTGCCGTACAAGGTACTCTTCATCTCCTTCTTTTATCAATGTCTGCACAACTGACAAAGAAACTTGGAATGGCTCCTGGTGGTGAATTCCGTGAGTATTTTATTTTTATTTTTAATTAAATCATAATATTTAAACATGACTTTATCCAATAATGTATTTTTACATAGTTCAGCCAGTTTATACCATTTTTAAATAATTTAGGTGCTGCTGTGAAAGAAGCACGAAATATTCCTGGGTGCCTATTACTTCTTGGTGATCGTCCAATCAAAGTAAGAACTGGTTTGAATGCAATTATTTTTATATCTATCATTATCAGCATAAAAACAAAATATTATATAGGACCTTGTTCCTGTTTTTTTTTAAAAAAAATTATTATACAAATGTTTCCTATATATATATATATATATAATATATTATTTTATTTTATTTCTTATTCTAATGCAGGTTACATTATCCAGAGCTTTAGCTGCTCTTAGTTTGGGTCAAAAATTGAAACTAGCATGGCAATTCCTTACTTCTAATGAAGATATAACGTATGTAAATGATACATTAATAATAGGTTTATAGTAGTAAGTGTTATGAATGAATGAATAAATAAATAAATATGACACAATCCAATTGATATAAATCGGAGACATCTAAATAAATAATCTAAATATATTATATCAAATTCAAAACTCATTAAATCATTTTTATTACAATTATTTGTTTGGATTTTATAGGAAAGATGAGATTGAACGTTGTAAAGAAAAGGATTTGTTAGAACGTATGATGATGGAAATGACTGGCGAATTTCCTGCCATAAGTCGTGTCTTTGTAAATGAGAGGGATATTTATTTAGCTCATTCCCTTTGGCTTGCTGCTACTTCCAGATCCCATCGTAATCATGGTGGTCCAGTTGTTGGTGTAGTAGGGATGGGTCATGTGTCTGGTATTGTTCGTCATTGGGGTTCTACAACTGAAGAACACATAGCTGAACTGATAAGGTATGTTATTGACACAAATCATAAATTTTATTACAAGAATATATTATGTATATATATTATGTACATATATTATATATTATATTATATATTTACACCTTTTTTTTGTATGAAATTTCAGTATTCCAGAACCAACAATGACTTCGATTGTTGTACGAACTTCATTAAAATTATCATTTTATGCCTTAGTTGGGTATGGAATTTACAAAATTACGCAACGTGTGTTCGACTATCCTCCTCGAGGATTTATTCATAATACTTTGGAACGTTTACCAGAATTAGCTTCAAAATCAATGTCTCGTTTCCGTTGAAGACTTACTAAATTGAGGTAATCGCCTTACATATATGAGACATAGTAACAATATATAATATATATATTATAGCAAATTATTATTGAAAGTGGTTGTTTTTTCCTATCCCCCCACCCCCGCCTCCGACCCAAAAAAAAAAACAACAGAAAAACAAAACAAAATTCTATAAAATCATTATAATATTAGTATATAATTTTCTATAAAAGTAGGTGATTTTATTCTTCTTTTAAATACATAAAGGATGAGAGTTGTTATAAAGGAGTATAAAAGTTAAATCTTTATTTATGTATATCCTTTTAGATATCATGATATTTGTAACAACCATAGTTTGCAAATATATATATATATGATATATAATAAGGGTTTTACTACGACATGGAGAACTCATGTTTCTCTTTTCTCTGAGAGATTTATAGAAATTGTAATATAATAACAACAATTTAGTAATTTAAAAATTATTATTACATTGTTGTTGGAGTTCTCCAAATAATATTCATGATAATAATATGATGATGATTGATGATGATTCATTTTGTTTTTGAATTTCATCATTTTCTTCTTCTACATGCTATATTATTCTATTGTATATGACACTGGTCATTAATTATTATTCTTTTCCTCTTCTCAATTCTGTCATACTTTTGAGAAAAATAACATTAACAAAGTTTTAGAACTTGTATTTTCTATTATTTGTTGTTATTGCAAAAATATAATCCCCTACTTATACTTGTTTGAAACTTTATTAAACAAACATAATTCGTGTTTGTTGACAGTACAATCGGCGTTTACCTATTACAATATACATAATATGCATGCACTAAAATACATACAAATTATACTGACTGTGTCTTTTATCGACATAAGTTACGCATTATTTGAACTGCTCCATCAAACAAATATTTATCACCTTGTTAGAGAAATAAGTAACTACATAAAATTAATACACATAAAAGAATATGTCAAGGTTTTAGATTTTATGACATTTTTTGGTGTTTTGTTGTTACTTTTTTCATGCCCTTTTTTTTAAACAAGGGAGTATTTCAATGTCGTGAATAACAATTTTGATGTTACTACTATGATTATATATTATATTATATCATTTTTTAATCTTATACTGTAATATTATTGTACAGTACATTAAAATTACAACAGGAGACAAGAGTTACAAAAATAAAAACGTGTAACAGAATCTACGAGTACGCTCTACGATTGTCGTAGTATAGGAAGTAGTAAGTACTTAAGCGGTAAAAGATTGTAGATATTAAGAAGTATTTTGTTTGATTTCATTTATATTCCGCATTCATCGTTAATACCAAAACAGAATATTGACACAAAAAAAAATTATAATTATTGTAATAATAAGAATAATTATTATTACTATTCTTAAAATTAATTGTATAACTGTATATATATAATGTTATAATTATTTCGCAGTAGCATAAAGAGAAAAGAGTCCAAAGCAACCCAATTACTGTTACTATACATTATAAATATCGATAGCTGTATGAATAATTAAGTAATAATTATTGTTCTTAATCACGGAGTATAATGTAAATTTGGTTACGTAGTATGGTTTATAACAAAGTGAAAGTGTACATTATAAAATGAAGATCTATACATGTATACATGTGCTTAGAAAAATAAAAAAACGAGGATATAATAGTGTAGTTTACTTTGCTAGTAGCATTATATTAAAGATGAGGTTAAGCGAAATCAAAAAAATGTATAAAGATTACCATTATTGTTATTATTGTTAAATTTAAAACAACAATAATTTGACTGATCTATAATATAATATGTTCTATATATTATTGATGAAGCACTTTTTTGCTCTTGAGAATAGACAAAATAATAATGAAAATAAATTAAATCAAGTAAACCAATATAATATAGGAGTTACAGAGTCATAATATAAAATACAACTATATGACGTGAATATATGAATTAGGTAGATGTTTATTTTTCTGCAAGTAGAAGTTTTAATGCACTAAATGTACATAATATATTATATATTCATTATTATCATTGTAAACTCTATATATATATATTATACACTGCCAGTTCTCAAGAATCAAAAAAGACATTTTATGAACACAATAAGACGAAAAATAGAAGAAAAAAAATTGTTGAGCTGAGGATATAGCTCTATAATATTCTATATTATTATTATACCCTAAAAATTTATCTATAGACTCTTGCTACTTTGCGATATGGGATGCATGAAGAAAAACTCTTAAAAATTGAATAATGATGATAAATAATAATATGTTAAATGATAAATAGCGTATTAGAAAAGTTTAACTGAGAACTGGAAATTAATGTTTCTCTTGTAGCATCATAATATTATTGTCTCTTGCACTATTGCAAAACAATATTATTCTAAAAAAAAACAGAAGACACTTTTCGATAAAAGTGCTGGTTGCTGAAATAAAATGAACCATTCAGAGTAATAATTTTTTTTTTTGTAATTATTATCCTATTACTGTCGTACAATTTGTTACATAGTATGATTATTGATGAAACGGAGCATCATGTAATGTTGAATTATATTATATTAACCATTATATTAGGTATTAGAATATATTGCTTGCTCAACACTCTTTGAAAGTGGAAAATTGATGTCAAAAAACGAGAACGGTTAGGCGTATTTTGTTTGCATAATAAAATAGATGACATACTAGTTCCGTTCAAACATGAGACGAAGCATTTGTAATTTATTTATTTTCATTTAAACTCATTTGAATTTTCTCTATTCAGAAAAAATTATTTACAATTTTACAAGAAAAATAACATCATGCTTGCACTCTTGAATATAATATTTTATATTTTAGTTAGCGTTCAAATGTAAAATTAAATTGCATAAAAATGTATTATATTATATTATTAAATTAAATGTCAATCGATCAAAAAGTCAAAACAAAACACTATAGTTGTTACGCATATAATATTATGATGTTACATGATATGCCTTGTAACATTTTACATGGTACTTGTTAGGTTTTATGTACAGTAAAACGTAGATGAAAATCTACTTGTGGTTTTCCTTCTGTCTTCCGTTCTGTAACTCTATGTATTTCTACACTTTCTCTTTTTCAAATTCTTGTAGTCTATTTTTGTAGGTCTTGTATGGTAGTCGAAGTAGCTCTTGTTGTTTTAAAGTACATGGTCGATGTTTGAATTGTGCCCTGTATCGAATCCATTTTGTAGCTGCCCATTTATACCCACTGATAACTGGACACCCTCCGTGTTGACTTACGTTATCGTCAACTCCATTAGAATATAAATTAAACCATAACACGGCCGACCCTTTTATTGGTTCTGCACTGGATGGATATGAAACAAGTAACAGTAAATTCTTATCAAATTTTGAATCAAAATACATTTCATGTTTGACAAAAGTAGATATTTAAAAAAAAAAAAAACCATTTGTTATTTAGAATAAATAAAGTGAATAACCCTAACCCTAAACCTCCGTGAGAAAAGGCCGTGTACCCACCAAGTGTTACATCTGATAAGTACATCATGAAGGTAGCTATTCTATCTATTGACAGTAAAGAAAATTCAGACATTTTACTGATACATAATATATAAGTACCTAGGTACATGTAAGACTAAATGTGCTCTATGTATAGGTATTTATTTATTCTATTGTGTAACATTATCAACTCACCTCCATTCTGTCCATATCTTTCCTCATATAATAGAGCATCTCTATGTAGCATATAATGACCTCCGAATGAATATGCAAGGACTTGTAATTGCTCTACAGCTGCCCAAATGTCTGTTCGTAATCCAGTTATAGCAGAAATTTTATGAGACAGTGGAAGGAGTTCTTTATCATCCAAATCCAAAATCCAAGTTTGGGTTGAAGTCCTTATTTCACTTCTTAAGGTATTTGAATGATTTGTAGAGTCACTCACATGGGAATATTTCAATCCAGGGGCAGCTTTAGTTTTTATTTTCTCCATCATTTTGTCACCAACAAAATTATAAATTCGTACAATATCCGGTTTAATGGAGAGCACTTCCATTTTCATCGGTGCGATCCGTAAAAATGGATGAATGGTAAATTCTAACCAACAAAATAATTTCATTTTTTCTTTCTCCGTCTGATAGCTTTGACCAGAACAAAAAGACCAGTAACTAGTGATGGAGTAGTCTTCTCGTACTCCTCGATTTTTATTCATCAACATTGTTCTTACAGAAGTTCTTGATGTATTTGGAAGTTTTATGTCATCTTTGAATATTGAATAAGGTTGAATCGGTTGGGAAAAATGGTATTGTGTTTGATCACTTATCGAAGTATTCCATGTACTGTTGTGCTATTTTGAAAATTGAAAATATAAAAAGGAAATTACTTGAATAA
>JABASP010000979.1:0-36540 GCA_019776565.1 Sminthurinus signatus | reverse complement strand
TGATCAAATGTCAAGTTAAATGTTAGGCGAAAGTTCAAAAAACTATTTCAAGGTAAACATAAAAGTTAATAATACATAATATTTAATATTATACTGAAGAGAGACTCCCAAATAATTCAATGATTCAGTAAAACGGTACAAGACTAATTTGTGCACACTTTGAAGAGGTGTAAAATGTAAAATGTAAAAGTTGCATTCGATAGGCATAATACATACGGCGTAATAAGGCCTAATACATTTATGTATACTAGTGCAGCATGAATTATGCATGTACCATGTACATTGTACATGTGTACATGAAAACTTTGTTTTTCTGTGAATGTGCAGTGAATATTTTTTCTTTGTTTTGGTTTTCTGCGACCGAAACAAAAAAGGAGAGTGATCACTGAGGACTAGGGCTACGCTGTATGTTAAGAGGCTCGTCCATAAAGTGGCCTTGGTATAATTCACCCATTCAAATGTCAAATTCGGCATGTATTGTACGATCCTTTATCTCATAATAACATGTAAACATGCTGTCAAGAAGCATTTTATATATTCTATGTTAGACACGCACACTCCACATTTTACACTAATTTTAATTGTAAATGTTTAGCACGTGAAAAAATTAATATCACAAAAAAAATCACTAAAATTATATTTCATGCAATTTGTGAAAAGAATTTTCCCTGTAATTAAAACTTTCAAGTTGAAATGACATAATACATAAGCTTTTCTATTTTCTATGTATGTAAAAACTGCAAATGAATTAGAATTTTTTCAAAACCAGCCTGAATTACTGTGGAGGCCAATATAGTATGAAACTAAGTTTAGTGGTACTACGCTTTTCATTTTATTTTCAACCAAAATTTCAATTACAATTTGGAAATCTAAGTTATTTTCCATGAGACGTGGGAATTTTAAAGTCCTTAGCAGTAGTTGCGAGTTCATGTATAGTATCATTTACCAATACATAATGTAAAAAGTGTAAGTCAAAAATGTTATACCTTCAACAATGTTGTTACGATCTTACCCAGATAGGAAAACAAAAAAGTAACGTTTAGCATAATATATACATTTTATCTACAATACAATTCCTCTACGTAGAGTTTTTTTTTCAGCAGAAAAAACTCGTGGCACAACATGGTTTGAAGAACAATGTTCATAACAATTCATATTTCATAATCATGTGGGGAAGTAAATTATGGTAGCAAATACCAAAAACAAAAAAAAATCTTTTTCTTATCTCACGTCTCGTATCAATACTTTCTACACATTTTAATACTTCTCAATTCTCAATGTAACACTTGCAAAAAAAACAACCAAATGAAAATTATTACGGACAATATGCGTTATTAATTAGGAATACACATGTTTAATGAAATGTGTTTCCCCTCCTGCATATATGGTATTACATATTACATGTACCTAAGTATGTGCTTACTTCGTTTGCCTGAATGAATGAATGAAAGATTCGTTTGTCTATGTCATTTATATTGTACTCTGTTGGAAAGTATTGCGATCGATGATCAAAAGTCATTCATAACTCTCAATATCTCACAAAGATTGTAAGTGATAGGTGAATGTAAACTGTATAATCAGAGATCAGAGAAGCAGTGAGTAAAACGTAATAACAAAGTTTTAAAATTTCTTGAGCAAAAAAGAGTTGTTAAGGGAAAAGAGGCTGAGCCGGAAACTTTTATGATATAGCATAAATGTGAGCTGTGAACAAATGGGGTTTTGAAGATGATGGATCTTCACTTATTCGTACTACATACTAAATACGTATCTACATGCACACTTACATTCTTACCACAGATCTGCATATCTGCTTTAAAATTTATGTTCTCGGGTAAATGTTTTTCCTATGTAAAACAATAGCTACAGGCTATAGGCATTTAATGGAATTAATGCATTCTCCTCTCTGTGTGTCATAGAATATCAAAGACTCTCATTTGTTTACAACCAGTTGCATGTAACTGCAGTTTTGCATTTACAAAAAAGTGATTACTTATAGTAAATTGAAATATGCTTACTTTTTGTTTTTGGCATTTCACATATGCAGCTTAATTTTAAGAGCTAGTAAGTCCAAAATGTAGGATTTAAATTGTACATATATATGTATACCGTGGTGTGTAGCGCATTCACATTGATAGAAAAAGTGTAATATTATAGTATTCCGTTCAAATGTTTTGCAGTAACATCAAATAGGTACACGGAAATTTTGACTAGTGACGTGTGCTAGCTCAAGTCTTAAATCTGCACAAAAATGCAACACTTTACTTTTTACATTCATTTTGTAGATAATGAAGTTCAAAAGTCAAAATTGACAAGTATCATATTATTTTAAATTCGCTTCTACTGTGTACTATGTGTAAGGAAATGCGAAACAGTAGAGTACAAACTGTAGTATAAATGGAAGCTTCATTATATGGAACATTAAAAAATCAATGATGGTGTCATTCTTTTGATTCATGCATATCGTGTGTATGTTATATATGCGAGCTATAAATTTGAGTCAGTTTTGATTCTCAGTACAAATGAACAGATAAAGGAGCAAGAAAAAGATACTGCCAAAATGATGTGCTGTAAAGGAAGAGGAAACCAAGTAATAACAATTTGTAGTCCTTTGTACTAATTTGAAACAAATTAGAAAGATACTTTAATAATAATCGTTATTTGCCTACAATAATTGTGGTAATTATTTCATGGTAGGGGAAAACATTTGCCATGTCATACAAATGATACAAATGTCTACTTGTATTAAATTCAAAACTCATTAAATTTAACATTTACTCGCAGTACATTTTGTGATATGATGTACAACTATCTTCAATCGACATGTACATGGTACATATTTAATTGTAATAATATATTACATATATTATATTTTACACATCTAGAATATAGATGCTCTTGTCGCTTAATGATGTGCAAAACGTACAAGATATACTATGTATTATAATACATAGGTATACGTGCAATGGCCATAACCATTTAGAATGATATTTATCAAGTTTTTTTGTGTGAGTAAAAGGGAAAGTACTATATCCATAAAAGTGTAATACACATATATTATGTGTTCACAAAACTTATTCACTTTACACTTTTGATATTTCTTTTGTTATACTGCCCATCGCCCATATTATGCATTGTGTATTGTGTGTGGGTTAGTCAGTCAGTACGCATAAGTATAACTACATAACTTAAACGGAAAGAGATGATTTGAGTTTTGAGAATAATACATAATACACAACGAGCAATGACCCAGAAAAACAGACTTATAACTAGTACGTAAATCAAAGGAAACTTCATATGTGTATGCTATTCTCACTCAAAACCTAGACAAAACACGAGTTTGTTCTTTTATTTTTATGATCCTCAACATTGGAGCAATCACCGATCATCATCATCACCGACAGCCTTCAATCTTCGTCACCCGAAATCTTGGAATTTTATTATATTATATGGATGATGGACACCAAAATTAATTCAAGTTCAAGTGTCTGGACTGAACTTGGACTTGAGGAGGATCGGGCAAAGACATTGTACAAGGCCCTTACAAGTACCGAATGCCCTTTTTGCTTGTTTTTCATTCTTTTGGAGTACATTGTTGTGTGTACACTGTACACATAACAAATAACTATACGACATTCATATTTACATTCATGAGTTTGCAGTACTTGTTCTATAGTTGTGTAACTTTGTAGTTTAATCCATTTTGATGCAGCGCTTGTAAATATTTTACAGTACAAATGGTGCGCATTGTGTATATATTATATAAGGCATACATTTTATAGATTTATATGATGTTGTTATTCTGTCCTTTTTCGAAAAATAATATGGAATGTCTATAATATGTTCTTCATACACTTTTCATAGACTAAAAATAAACCAAGGTACAAGGTGAAGTTCAATCGATGACGAGTACCTACACAGTACACATACATTGTACTACGTTTTGTTTACATACGTCCCTTCAACGGATAAGAGTGGGACTATATATACGATTACGTTTTATAACAATCTATAATGTATACATATAGGCACATGTAAAATTCATAAGAATGTTTGTTAATGGTTGACTCCATTAAATATTATTTACAAAAATGAAATTTTGCAGAAAGGAAGAATGAGTTCACTTCTCTCATTTGTGCAATTAGGTACATATGGCCGTTATCATTCATGGAAATTTATTATCTCAGATCATATAATATATTATTATGATAGAACATACCAAGCAACAAACAGGTACATAGTATTTTATTTAATTAACACGAGAATTTCTTGTATATATATGGAGCAAATTTTGTAGTTCTGGAGAAAGTAATTTAGAGTACAATTGAACCCATTGGAAGTACATATGCCTCCAGATTTTTCCTTTGAATCTAAATATTTTGTGTATTATTTTTGCTATGCCAATACAAGTATCAATTACACTATATCCACATGTGGATATAGAGTATATCATGCGCGTCTATAAATTATAGTACTTAGTACTCATTATGTAAATATACGGACTCAAAACTCAGAAAGAATGAGAAACGGAAAAGAATAGTTTTTTTTAAAAATCTATTTAAAAATCAAAACCAAACTTTAATACGGATAAAGGTTTAAACATCGAACATAAAGTTATACAGAAAATCGAAATCACTTTGAATAGGTTTTGGGAGCAGGAACTCTTTTTGTTATGTTTTTTTCTTTTTTGTTCTCAAAGACTTTTTGTAGTTTTTGATTTCAACTTCGTACCGGCTTTTGTCAGCCTGGCTTCTGTCAATCCAATCGTTTCTCTCTTCATCACTGAAATTTTTCCAGCTTTCAGCACATTGAAGTGCAAAATCTGAGAAATCTACAACATTTTCTTCACTCATCAGGCGAGTGTCAAGAAAAAGTTTATACGGACGTGACCAGGGTTTTGGCTTTGCAACCTGAGTACCAGATGTTGATGCGACAGGCTCTGAAGTAGTTGTGTCAGAACTTGAGTTGGATCCAGAAACTGCTTTTGACTTCGGACGGCCTCGTTTTCTCGGCAGCTGGATAAGGTCACCACATGAACCTAACTCATTTCCTGAAGTTAAAGAGGTTGTAGTTTGCGGACCTGTAGGTACATGGCATAATTTAGGTCGCCCTCGACGTCTTTTGCCCTGAGTACTTGAGGGCCCTGGATTTTGATGAGGATTATCATTATTACTATTTTGATTATTTGTCACATCAAGGGCTGGACCTACAGAGCCCTTTTCGTCCTTTTCCTCGGCAAAAAGAGTGTCGTAAAAGACACAGGATTCCTTCAAAACTGTGCATTCTAGTAGATGATGAACATTTTGAAGCTTTACTGATGCTATAGGAGTAAAATATTTATAAGCAAACGGGGCGTTTTCCACAGCATTTTGAAGGGCTACTGGAGTTACAGTTGGCTGCAAAATTCCATGCTCAAATCCAGGCCCTCCAAATCTTTCTCCGCCGTCACAAACTGGAGTCATTTCATTTTGAAAAATCACCTCCCTTACAGTGGAAATTCCTGGAGCGCTCTTCAATACAGGTTTTAGACTACTTTTGTAATCTTTGACCCGAACAACTGGAGTTCCGTCACTGCACATGTCATCCGTTAGAGGGTGCTCAACATACACCATATTAAAAGGTTTTTTATGCTGCGCGGTTTTTATTATGCGAGTGACATCCGAAGGTGTTGAAACTTTTTCAACTCGGCGCTGTAAAATTTCTATGATTCCAAAAACAGCATCTATCGGCATTCGAGAGTGTCCAGGAAGAGGAAATACGAGTCGTACCGATTCAAATCGAGTATTCGCCAAATGTTAATAATAATAATAATTTTTTTGGCAAGTACGGAGACTTTGATATAATAATAATAGATAATAAATCGTGGTATTAATTCAAGCGCAAAACCTTTGGATGCAAACTGTTCTGCGTAAGGGAAAATATGCGCAAGTCCATTTTTAAAGTTTACGATGCCAAACACGTCCACCCACAATTGAGATAAAAAGAATTCATCCTGCGTTCTTGTCACGGGGAGGGGAATATTCTGTTTATAATCGAGGGCGATGGGCCATCCATCGTCACCCCCACGGCATTTCTTAATTTCCGCCTGGAACTGATCGGCGACTTTGTGATGATCATCCAAACTTTTCTGTGCGGCAGCAATGGCTTCGTCCCGGCCTTCTCGTTGAGCGCGTGCTATTTGTAGCGCTTTAAAAAGACGTTCACAGAGATTACAAATGTCTGTCCGAGGAAGGCCGACTTTTATGTTGAACTGCGTATTGTAAATATGTCGAAAATATGACATTTTAATGTCATTTTCGTCAAGGTCTTCATTTTCCTCACGGAATTGATTGTACAAATAACGAACTGTACAGTGACCTTCAACATAGGTACTATACATGTTTCTGTGAAAACTGTAATGACTTTGCCTTTGAGGAATATTTTTAAAAAAATTTCGCACACGTTCAATGAACTCATCATCGACTGAGCAGTGATTTAAATGATGCCCTCGTCCATCCAACATTGACGCCTCAAAATTTTGAACCTGGTAGTCACAAAATATGAAATTTGAACATCCGCTTAATTTTTAATAAAATAATAATAATCAAGTCAACAAATCTGGGGAAATAACCTTGGCTCTGATTCTACTTCTTGAAATTCCATACATTCCTAGCCAAAATTCTTGACAAACTTCTACTGTTTTCGTAGTTAGTTTAACCAAATATTTGAATACGGTCCTGGATTTTCCAGTTTTTAAAGTGACAGTTCGATCCACTTGTATACGCCCTTGTAGAAATGAGTTTTGTAAACTTGCAGTATGCAAAGATCGGAAAAGTTCATATTGCTTTTCCCACACACCAGGATCTAATTTTGATGAGCATCTACATTTACAATCAACTGTGCGCTGTGGCTGAGCTGGAACTACTGCTCCTCTTTTGGAGACATACTCTTTTCCTTTGAAACAAAAACATCCGGATTTTTCATTTTGGTTTTTATACTAAAAAATATTTAGAGCGGAAATAATGTCAGAGGAGTAAAATACCTTCCGCTTTGAGACGCTTTCGAACGTTCTCTTTCCATTCACTCGGATTTGGCAGCTTTCTTTTTGGTTTTATTACATCATTTTGATTGTTATGATTCAAGTGATTTCGATTTTCTGTATGATCAGCCATAATTTTAAACTAATAATGAACATACAAACTACGTTCAAAACGAGAAAAATCCTCAGGAGTCTCAAAGATTCCGTGCTAACAAAAGGATAAAACACCTTACTCGCTCTGAGTATTTTTTTCGTATTAAAACTCAAAGACCAAGTCATCCTAACACAATTTTCTTGTTTTTTGTTTTAAAAAGTTTGTTTACTATTTGAAGTTTTGTATTTTCTATGCAATTTAATTTCCTTGACAATGCTGGAGGCATATGTACTTCCAATGAGTTCAATTATACATCATCATATAATATTATACATATTAGTAATTTCTGCCAATGCCTTTCTCTTTTCATTACTAATCATTATTCAACGTCAACATCATAAATGTACCAAAAATTATATATATATATATATATGTATATATTTCCTCTATATGCAACAATAATAAAACTTGTATGATTGTACAGTAAATAATTATTCGAAGATAGAACTTTATATATAGTCTCTCAATAATTCATTGATAACTTGAAAAATTATACTTTAAAATATTGTATACAATGTTCTCTGAACTTTGAAAACAGTGTTTGTGTAAAATGTACACACATATTCTATACAATGGTTACTTTTTACAACTGCAGGCTACATATTCACAATAAATAAATAGGTGGGATACTCAGAAAAAGAATACTTTTTTATTTCTGTACTACAGAAATAGAGTATTTCATATTATACTTTTTCATTAACATGGGTCTTAGAATCACTGGTACAGGGGGAACATTATTCTAGAACATATGATAGAAAAGGGAGATGTGTGATGTATAAACCTAGAAAATTTCAGTCTCCTGGCACTGGTTCCAATTTTTCGTGGTTTTCCTGGTGATATTTTAATTAGTTTTCCAAAAAGTGATGAGAGTAAAAGATTTATTTAAGCTCGCTTAAAATGTTGTTTATTTCTAATACTTTTAAGAGAATTCAACTGTAGAGAGAGGTAAGAACATGAGTGGTCATTTTTTCCAAAGTTCCTCAGAATCTAATTCTATTAAATGGCCTCTTTTGTGCAGGAACTTTTTTAAGTAAAATGACCACCGTTTTGTTACCCTTTTTATATTGAAAATGGTCAAGTTTTTGAATTATAAATTATTAGCATACTAAATGTAGGATTGGATCTGGGGTTTTATTTTTACAGAATTTTCTACTGGATGTCAATTCACAGGACGTTTGTACCCCCCAGATAATAAAATAATACATTCCGTGACCCATGTGAGAGTTTTGTGCTTTGTGCTTTGAACATGTTATGCCTTTCACTACACGCTACACACACTAAAATATAATCATATCATAACTATATCATACATTTTTTACCATGCACTTACAATTATTATTATTAGCTTTTACAATTTACAGTAGCAAATTGTTTCAAAAGTTGTAACATAAATAGCTTCTTCTTTTTCACTTTTCCTCTTAAAATTTTCTGGACAACTGTATGCACACATACATTATTGTAAAGGCAATGATTATAATTATTTTGTAATCAGTTGTAGGTCATACGTATAATAGTTGTTTTAGATTACCAACTGTAGAGTTCTACTAACTGTACATAATATATTATTTAGTTATCCATAAATTCCTATAACATTGTATCACTGTTGAAAGTTGAAACTATAGTTTAGTTTACACATTTTCTTGGCAAATTGAACAATATTAATAGCAACAATAATTATTATCATTATAATATACATTACACATAGTAGGATAACTTGAAATTTCAAACACCACAAGAAATAATATAGTAGGAAAGTGATAAAAAGGAAAATAGTGTTTCATGTTTTATGTACAGGAATAAACATACAGCCAAAAATAAATTGACTAATTAAAGACTAAGAGGCTAAATGTATGTATTTTATATTTTATATTGCATAATATTTCGTACATTCTCCTTCAACAAAAAATTTTAGTGAATGCGGAAACTTTAAGGAACGTATAAATTTGTATTTTAAATGAAACTACAACAAAATTTTTTTATATGAATACCATATAAGTACTATATTTTATATTTTCTAATTAAATATCTTGAAGCTTCCACTAAAATTTGTCAAATAAAATTATATTTTAACCGTAGGCGACGACGACAGCTACTACTACTACCATACTACAACTACAATGTTATTATCATTTATCATTATAATGGTAAGGCATTAAAAATTTCAAAAAAAAAAAATTGTTTTGGTAGATTTAATAAATAATAATATTATATATTATATAATAACATTATATATAGTTTGTCTTCATATTTGACATTTCATATAGTGTATATATACACACAAAATAACAGAACTGCTATAATGAAAACAAAACAACGTAGAACATATACCGTAGCCTTAAATTTTGAATACATAACTACAATAAAATTTAACAGTAAACTAAACTTCCTTGGAAAATATTATTCTTATGGAATAATGTCTTTAAACTGTACACTGACTATATAAATACTTACTTGCACTCTGATTACTGTATGAACATAAAATAATATAATGTTTTGGAAAAAAATAATTGTTTTGAAAAACTAATTGAATTAAAATAATATTATGTGACACAATAATTATATAATATTATATTATAAATTATAATCATGCAGATTTAGGTTGTATGCTAAATTACATTGGTGTAATGTAAAATGTAAATTATATGTTTGTTCTTTTCATAGTTTATAAAGTCCAATTTCATGAGCATTATTCTATTATAATATATAATATATTCTATATAGGGAGTTAGAGAGAGAGAGACGACAGATTAATACTGATCTTCTCTTGTTCCATATGTACCAATAAAGTACACTGCCTGTTTTGTATTTTTACTACAACAATAAAACATTCATAATTATTACTAGTCTTATTTACTCACTGTAATTAACGTGTAACTTTATACATTCTACTTTACTATTCATGTATAACATATTGTGCTTCCATTTGAGGCTTTAGGTGACTGGAAATAAAAAGTACTGAAAACTTTTATGACTTTTTTTTATAATGTTTCTTGTTTAAAAAAAACTGTTATAATATATACTTATATTATCTTGAATAAAATATACTATAATATTTATAATATATGTTGTTTGTGAGGCTATCATAATATATCATATGTAATATATTACAATACAAAAAAAAGGTAGGGGGGAAAACACAAAATGTGATGAACAAGTTGTTTGATATATTATATTGTTTTTGTTAGAGAAAGACATAATTTTATGTTTATAATATATTATGGACAATAATATAATATGAAAATAATAATAATTATTCATAATTCATTTCAATATTTAGGAAAAACGTACAATGTTGATGTTGATGTATAAACTGTCAATTATATTATTCATCGTTACTGGCAAACGGCCTTTTTGATGGAGGAACCAAATGTGTTGGGAGTTCATCGGGTAAATCATGACCATCTAGTTTAACATTTATTAAATGCATGGCTAATGCGAATTCTTCATTATCTAACATACCATCCTTGTCAACATCTGCAAGTTTCCATACCTAGTAATACAAAAAAAACAGAGAAACAAAACATTTTTACTTCCTATACTACTACCCTGATTAAATGTATGTACACAATATTTTGAATATTTTAGCTTAGTAAAATATATTTGACAATTATTGTGGGTAAAAAAATAAATAAGACTTACTTTTGCAAGTACTGTATTTGGTAATTTGGATTTAACCATTTCGGCTTTTGCTGCAGAACCAGCCACTCTACCATCTGACCCTTGAAGTTTCTCAAAAATTTCATCATATTTTGGTTTTTCTCTAGCTACAATCCATTCTGGTTCTCCTCTACCAGCTTCAACTCCTTCAAATCTTTTGAATCCAAAGGGAGTACTTTGATCTTGAACACCACTGAATACACCACCTTTTACTAAAGTATTTGTTGTTGTTTGTGACATACTATTAGCAGTATCTTCCAGTGGGATTTGTTCCATTAGTTTTGCAATGTCATTTGCTAACATTTGATCAACTGTTTCTAACAATTTGATCTTGAGTGGTTGAAATTTAGTAAAGTCATGATTCTGCAACTCTTGCTATTGAATGAAAGTATTTCAAAAAAACACAAAAAAAAATCAAATTCATTTTCCAAATTCATAATCATCCAAATAATTCAAAATAAAATTATTTTTCATAATATAAAAAAAAAGTTACAACGTTATTTACACATCAACAAACAACAACAACAATTTATACTTGTGAAAATAAGTTGTAAACAGTTGAGATTAGACTAACCTGCATTCTTTTAATATCAGGAAAATCTCCTGGAGAGATTTGATGCTCTCTTTGTAGTTGCAAATAAATCTGGTCTAAATTTTTGATTAATTCTTTTTTCTTGGCGTCTTTTCCAAACATTGATGGCATGTCTTTTCGTAGTGAACTTATAATATAGGCATGAACCTATGAAAAGGAGTGAGTAAAACATAAGAACACTATAATGTATAATGTAAATAATAAAATATCAAAAAATGTCAATACAACAAGTTTTGTACGTATTATTTATCATTTATACGCTGTATTATTCATAGTTGGTTGTTAGAAATCACAGTACGGTCTCAAAATATAAAGGACACATATATTACACATATGAAGTATTATAACATGTATAATGTGTATATATTATGTAGGTACGTACTTTGGCAAGGCGAGCTCGCTTGATTAAGTCATTAAGTTTTCTCAAGGCCGCATTTCTAGGTAACTGTTCAAGATCATGAAAGAGGTCTTGTTCTTCTGCTTCAAACAACCTAGTAGTAGGAGTAGTTAAAATAAAAACAACAATAATGAAACAGATGATTAAAAATTATTATTATTCATCGGTTACTATATATATATGATTGTTCATTATATCATATTGTATTCAACGCAGCATACAAACATAATATTACATGAATAATTTACATTTACAATTTCCACACACACACATACACTCACTTTCTATTAGAATCATAACGTAAAGGTTGATCCCAGAATGATCCAATATAAACACGGGCAACTTCAGGTGTTTGTAAAACTTTACCTAATGACCACATCAAGGCTCCATAAACTCGCATTAATTGTTGATGGTCTACCATATCAGCCTAAAAAAATATATATAATACGATAATTACATTAATTTGCATGCTTCAGTAACATTATTACGTTAAATATGTATAAAAAATATGAATGTAATGTGTGTGTAAGTCTATAAAAAAAAGAAGAAGAAGAAGCAAACTCTCGTGTTTTGTGTATATTATTATGATTCTTATTATAGTAGACTAAATAACTCTGTAGGATGATGCTTTTGTATCTTATATATATATAATATTCACAGTAACGTATAATTTTTGAATAGAATCCTAGACTGTACACACATATTATGATATCATATTATGTTATATTATGTTAATATAAATACCTTATTTAAAATGATGCGGATTTTATCATCGTGTCCTTTTAATGCTTCAATAGATCGTCTAAATTCATCGGAAATGTCCAACTTGTGTGCATCAAATAATAAAATGATTCGATCAACACGTTCAGCAAACCATTCTAAAACACCAGTAAAGTCATATCCTCTGTCTACTCGTTGTTTTTCTCCAGATAAAATACCAGGAGTATCCACAATAGAAATTCCTTTTAAAACTTGAGAATTTACCATGGAACATTGAAACCGATTAAGAAATGCATTTCCAAATTTTGATAATGGACGAAATTGTTTCTTTGGATCAACTACAAGGGCATTTCCAGGTATAATCCCATCTTTATCTGAATGCATAACAGCTATAAAACTATCTGTTGTAGGTTCTGGTCCTATACGGATACCAGGGAAATCCCTTTCAAGTAAATATCGGATGAATGTAGTTTTACCAGTAGAATACTGACCAACCAACATAATCATTGGTTTTGCATCAAAATCTGGATCATCAAGAGCTAGAATAATAAATATTAATAATAATGAAACAACCAGGCACAAAATAATCTATTTTATCATTTAATACAATATGAATGAATGTATGTACAATGTACATAATACATATTATTTATAAAAAAAAAACAATATTATTATTATACCTGGGGAATGAAAGTCATGAAAATGATATGCTGACTCAAGGGGAAGTAATTTGTTTTTATAAATAGACCGAAGTCCAGATGCAACATTTTCAAAGACCTCAGCATTCTTCTTTTTAGAATCTTCACTATTTAACCAGCTAAACATTTTTTTATTCTGTTTCCTAAGGGTGTACACTATATAAACAGTACAAAAAAAAGAGAAGTGACAAGAATATAAGTAAAACACGTATATTATTGTTCGATTATTGATATGTACTACATATTATACACACTGAGTAAATTTTATGATTCTATAATAATATGTTAAAGCACTACTATTTTAATACTATTCAAAACTCAAAAGAAACAATTTAAACTTTGTTTTTTTTTTTTTTTTTTTTATTTCGCATTCACATTTCACATTCCAATGAGTGATGACTCACACACCTTTTAAAATGTAAGAGGGCAATAATATTATAAATGTACTATTTTATGATACTTGGTTAAAATATGGGTGTTATATTTACATGGTACATAATACATGTAATATGTGTATGAATAAGTATATTGTATCGTACTATATAATCACTAGTCATTATTATTAGCTACTAGAATACTAGAGTATAATATATTATATTATATGTTTCTAATAAAATAATATTATGGGGAACATACGGAATTTAAAGATGAAAATGTATTATATATTATTGTAAAAATCCAATTCACGGCACACACGGTTGACACACGAGTTAGTTCAAGAAATAAATGTTAAAATAAATATATAATAATTCTTTTTTTTTAGTAAAGGAAATAGTTTATAGAGTATACTTTTGCTTGTGGATTCAGAATATCAACTGATCGTGAGTATGTATAAAATCTATTTATGATGAGTCAACTACTCAACTATACTACTTTTTAATTATAATGAGCTGTCTATATTACTATAATCATAATAATATATATAACCCATTCACAAAAAAAAGAGAGAGTTTAAGGTTTAGCCTCTCTCTCTTTCTGAAGTGCTTAAATAATGTTATTTAACTTTTTATTAATTCGCACACACAACACACAACTTGAGAAAATGTTCCTAAAATTCCTCTTCTTCAATAGATTATGTACTAGAATAAATCCTAGTCATTTAGAAAAACAAACAAATGAGATGACACCCACATTAAATATATATACTTTAAGAGATACTGTATATTATTTTAAATATACATTAAAACAGACACTACAAAAACTACTGCTGACTTTTGCTTTTGACTGCTGACGAATTTTTTATTTTTTAAATGCACTTATTACTTATTACGCCATCAAACAAAAATTCCTTTTACTACTTTCCTTGATACCGGGATTGGATTGGGTTTAAACTTGGGCCGATTTTTGCTCGTGGAAAAAAGTTTGTTTATAGTGATTAAATAGTTTGTTAATTATATTATCACATTGTAATAATCATGTCAAATTTATATAGTTCATTAATAGGACGTTCTCGGTCATTATTTCAATTATCAAAAACTAGTTATAATTGTTGTAGAAATATACAACATGCAAATAAAAAAGATCCATTGGAACTTCGTCTCCCTAAACTAGTACCACAAGAACGTGAAATTATATTGGCTTCAGCTAAAGAACCTGAATTTTTAATCCCAGGTAATTAATTATTATATAAAATGTCATTATGATTACATTCTTTAATTAATCTAATAATGTGATAGTAATAATTGTAAATTGAAATTTTGTTCCTTTTTTTTATACACAGTTGAAAAATTAATTGCTAGTGATGAAACCTTGCAAAGTCCAGACTATTTTCAAGTTCATAATTTATTCACAGTCCGAGATTTATTTGATGCCCGTATTCATTTGGGACATAAAATTGGATCTTTAAATAATAATATGAAACCTTTTATTTATGGACATCGTTTTGATACAGTCATATTTGATTTGGATATTACTTCCTTTCACCTTCGTCAAGCTTTAAATTTCCTAGCTCATATTGTATATCGAAATGGAATTGTCTTATTTATTACAAGATCTCCACATGCCATTAATATAGTTGAACGAATGGCTATTGAAGTAGGTGAATATGCTCATACTAGAACATGGGAATCAGCTATACTTACTAATTCAACCGTAAGACTGTATATATAATGTATACACGTATACACATATACAATAGATATAAATACAATAGCCATTTGAATATTTAAAAATATGTTGTAAACTACAAAAGATTACATAGTATGCTTTTTGTTTTGTTCTTTTTTATTCATAGATTAAATTTGGTGGACTAACTAGATTACCAGATTGTATTGTCATGTTAAATACACTTGACACCGTTTTAGCACCACGTAAGTTTACCGTTTAATAATAAATAATTAATAATAATAATTTTTGCATTGTTGTAATAATATGTATTTCATTTGGAATTTCTTGTTCTTTAGTTAATTTACTTGAAACAAAAAAAATGGTCTAATATAATATTTTAAATCCGTATATGACTAAACTTATTCTTAATTCTTTCAATCAATGTAGATCGTGCTGTAAATGATGCAGCCAAGATGTTAATACCAACTATAGGAGTTGTTGATTCCAATTGTGAACCTAATTTGGTTACATTTCCTATACCTGGAAATGATGATTCATTGTCTGCTATTGAATTCTATTGTAAACTATTTAAAGAAACTATTCTACGTGCAAAAAACAAAAGGAAATTAAAAGATAGCAAAGACAAACCTACTACATAGCAATTGTAATAGACTAATTTTTAAAACCTCGTAAATATGTATAATGTCTTTACATTACATTATGTAAGTTCTTACACCTTGTTATGCTATTATGTACAAAATTATTTATTACAAATTTAAAAAAAAAATATTTGTAACAAACAGAAAGTTTGAAGTTTTTTTTTTTTTTGAAGAAATTAGTATACCATATGTACTCTTTGTTAATCAATGATTGATTAATCCATCAATCATCATTATTAAAAATTAAAAAGAGTAAAAAATAATAAAAAGTCAAAAATGTTTTACTTGTTTTATAATATAACCACAAAAGGTTGGATGTTGTCAAATGGCACACACTTTTCTAATTTTTCCTCAACCCAAAAAGAAGACGAATTGCACGTGGGACTTGTTGATTTAGTATATTTAGTTGACTAAAAGTTTTTAGTTCACTTTATAGCAGTGTGCTTTGTTCGTTAGATATTATTTTTGTTCACTTTCCAGAATACTGATTTGTGAATTGTGAATCCAGGAAAAGGAAAATCTCCTGCTGAATGCATTCAGCACATGTGCTAAAGAATGTATATAGCATATTATATAAAATGTATAGAGCTACAAACTACAAACTTCCGCTGTTCTTTGAGATCTGAGACATTCCGTTCTTAACCACAGCAACATTGTAACCAAAACTATGTTTTACGAAACATTTTTCTATATAATTATTTCTCCCTTGTAAAAGACGGCAAAAGAAACGTTATTTTATTCCTGGAAGTCAACAAATGGTTTCAAAATTTTACCTATTGTTCTACATTTTCTAAATGACTAAATTATGCACATAAGTATAGTGGGTAGCTAGTTCACAAATTCCAAGAGAAAGATACAAAGTATTTTTTATCGTGTTTTCATATATGTGCATAGGAAAAGATATTCAATATACTTTATTCTTAATACTATAGTATAGCAGTTATATGAAAACTTAAAACTTTGTTTCCTATTCTTCTTCTAAGAATTGCTGTGCTTCTGCTTCCTCCTCTTCATCTGCAGTTTCATATTCTGTGTCTTCATCTTGTTCGATATCTGTAGTAGTTATTCCAAAACTGGCAAGTCCAAAGTTACTATTTCTTTTCTACAATACATAAAAAGGAAATAAAAGTATGTTGGAATTAATATTTGAAATTCAAAGATTGTATATATATAATATATACTATATACATATATTGTAAGAATACATAATATAATATCAGAATCTTGAATATTATCGGTTCTCGTTTTACTTGGCTATCTTTCTTCATCCTTTGTACTGACTGCATGTTTTCAGTCATGGAAAAATGGAAAATAAATAAATAAAAATTCTATTATACAATCTCATGTCACTCAAGAGTTTTTACAAGATTATAGCATAGAACCAAAAATCAAATTCAAAATCACTAAACATTATCACATTGACTGTATAAACATTACCTGTAGAATGTAGTCTTCACCACCCATTTCCTAGAAAAACATGAAAGGGCACAAAAAAACGTTTGTAAATAGTAATAGGGAGCAATCCTGTACAACAACAAAAAATCAAAATCTAATAGAAATTTCACAACATCAGAAAAATAAACCTCATAGTAATTCTCTCCTTCATCTTCGTATTCTCCTTCTTCTTCTTCTTCTTCGTTTTCCATTTTTTGTTTGCTCAAATTTTTTCTTGCTTTGTAACCTCTGTAAGCTGCTTGGATTTTAGTTGCTTGTACATCAAGATTAGGTTGAACCTTTTTCTTTTCTAGAGCTTCAAGTCTTTGAGCCAAATCAGGGAAATCCTTTTGAAAACTTTCTCTAGTACGATAACCTCGAAATGTTTTTTGGATTTTGATTGCATATTTATTTGCTTCATCTTGACTTAAATTGTAGTCCTTTAAGATTTGTTCTACATCATCAGCAGTGAATCTTATCATTTGTCCATTACTATCATATACCCAATAAGTGTCCTCTCCGTCATATTCAATGTCCAAGTCATCCTTCTAAAAATTTAGAGATTATACAGAGAATAAAAGATTACACATTAGAAATTAGGTGTTAGACTAACTCTTACAAGGATTAGTGATGACTGAAAATAAAAAAAGTTCAGCTAAAACTATAAAGTAAATATTTTCCATATTCCATATATTCTATATTCCAATATTTTTATAGTATTTACTTGGAGTGATTCTCGTAGTCCTTTGACCATGTTCCTGGCTTTAAAACCA
This sequence comes from Sminthurinus signatus, assembly GCA_019776565.1. NCBI lineage: Eukaryota > Metazoa > Arthropoda > Collembola > Symphypleona > Katiannidae > Sminthurinus > Sminthurinus signatus. The sequence goes on along the minus strand of JABASP010000979.1, from coordinate 18,395 downwards.
CGATAAACTGATTGAATGACTACTGCAATCCTGTTAGCTTCACTGAATGTTAGGTTATGCTCTTCTAAAAATTGCATCAGTTCTTCATCAGTTAAAAGTGAAGAACCATCCCAACTCTAGATTCAAATGTTTATTATTTATTACTTTCCCAACTTTCTTTTCTTTTTTTTTTCCTCATTCATGATTTCACTCACCCATCGTTTATATTCCCAACTCTTTCGTCTTTCATCCCCTCCGCACTGTTTACGTAATTTCTCTTCCAAGTAACTGGCAAGAAACTCATAAATGTTCGTTGGTTGATCTCTAAGTACCTAATATTTTATTCAAATGTTCACAAAGTTGAGTTTTTAAAGGGTTTCTTTTATAGAAAAGTTGTATGTACAATCATTGTACAATGTACATACTACATAGGTGATAGCTCTGAAAGATAATACTGTATACTGTTACAAACTTCTCGTGACAATTCCTCTAATAAACATTTAAGACCAATAGGAACAGTAAATCGTTTTCTTTGACCATATAGTTCTAAAACAGGTCCATTTGGCATTTCTGGTAAATTTCGTTGCGCCATTTTTATAAGGCTCTTACGTCTGCTTCTAGAATATCAGTTTATATATTTTGAAGCCTTTTAATCTTGTTTAAATTAGCTGTAGAAGGACAAATAATATAGTAGATAAAATGCGTTTTAAATGCAAGTTAAGAGCAAGTCGAATGGATAGTATAGAGTCCTATAGATTGTTCTATAATCAATACCTTGTTGAGTTCCAGAGTGAGACTGTAAAACAGGGAATTTTATGCAATGCAATACAAATTACAAGTACTCCTGTTCTATATAATATGTGGAACTTTTCATTTTATAACTTGGATTTTCGTGGACGTGGACGTGGATATATACAGAACACAGAACACATAAATAAATTTGATGCGTATACAAAATTTTTAAAGAAGTTAGTGCCGATAGACGATTCCTGATTCCTGGCAAAACTGTGGCACAAAATTAAAAAAGGACTATAAGGACTAATGCACTAACTAATGGGTTGCCATTGGCAATGAACACACCTGGTTATAGTAAATAGCCTTGGCGGGCGCTAACTTTTACGCTTTACGCTTGTGACCCCCAATCCCCAATCCCCACACAATCCCCAATCCTCAAACCTCAAAAATTTTAGGAGTATATGTATTATGTATAATGTATAATATAATAATTTGGCCCTCATCACTCACCATCATAATTCATACAAACTGTACGTCATACCTCAAAAATAAGGATAAGGAGGTAGAAACTCCACACTAAATTTTCAGAGTATACAGTATACAGTAATCAGTAATTAAAATCAGCAATCATCAATCAAAACTAAATTCAAACCAAGTAAGAAGGTAATGCTACAACTCCTTGTTGTCTCTTGTTCATGTTATATCCTCTTTATGCAATGTACCGCGTATTATTATCTACAAATCCTCCGCTATTTTAATTGGAAATTTGAAATGGGTTGCGTGTTAACTCTAGTAAGGTATTCTAACTTTCTCTTCTTTTCAATGATTATAGAAACCATTTTCTAACTCACAGTTAAATTCGGATCAACGCGTAGAAAACAAAAAATGGCTGATGAAATTCAAGGAGGTAGTAAACGTTTCACAGTCCCACCTGGACTTAAATGTCTACTAGAAGAAATGTCTCGAGAGGTATGAAATACAGTTGCCGAAAAATGATAAGAAATGCCATTAGAATGCTTACTCAACTTTTAGTGTGTAATGTGAGCGTACTTTGGCAAATGGTCATCTTTTATTACTCTTGAATAGGTTCTCCGGCATAGACCAGACAAGATATATGAATTTCTTGCTGATTATCTCGAAAATAAGATATTAAAGCAGAAATGTGGAGGGGTACAGAAATCTCATTTTTGTTCATAGTATAAAATATAAAATGTATACAAACATTACCAAGGTTGAGTTTTAAAAACTCTACATATAAATTTCTCTATGTTTCATCCCTTAGGAATATGGAGGAAACGGTCCAAGCGGCCCAAAAGTAAAAAGAACTGATACCTTTAAAAAACCTATTGTATATGTAACATATAATATGTTACATGTATTTGACTTTAACTAACATGTTTGTAAGTATCATTGAACTTAAATTCCTATTTTCAGAAAGGTCGAAATGCTGGAGGTGGAAGTGGAAGCGGAGTATGGAATAATAGTTAAAAAATATTTTACTACATTCAGCTAAAAAAATATTGTCAAGCTCCCGTTTGAATACTTTTAACTTTTACATTCTGCGTTCTAAATGAATTTAATAATATCTAATATTGTGAATTGAATTTAAATTTTTTTTACAGGAAGAACGTAAGAATCTCTTTTGTTTACTTATAGCTTTGAAATTCATATTATATTTGTGTATAATATATAATTTGTAGAACCATGTTGATAGTTCCTAGTTCCTTTTATGAGAATACAGAATACATGATGATTTTTCTTTCATTCTTTTCACAGCAAACGGGAAAGAGTCAGGGGAGCTAGGAAATTCAGAAAATCCAAATGTAGGTACAACTCAAGTGGATCCAGATAAAACGACATCAAATGGTTATGGTTCAGATGGCCAACCCCTTGATTCATCTAATACCCGAAGTCCAAAAGCTCCCTTTGGGCATGATGCGGAGGGCAAACCAATTCGTGGTCCAAATAAAGATGCTCCCTTTGGTTATGGTCGTGATGGAAAACCATTGACTCAACTTGATCCAAATGCCCCCTTGGGTTACGGTCCAGATAGGAGACCACTCACTGGACTTTCATGTATTGCTCCTTATGGTCTAGATAAAAATGGTGAAATCCTTTCCACGCCAGATCCAAATGCACCATTTGGTTATCATCTCTCAGATGGTTTGCCCGTTGGTAAGTTTATATATCAGAACTGGTGTCTTTCTTCCACTTACCATTTACTATTTAATAAAGATATTTTTGGATGCTTTGAATCTCTAAACTTTTAAATGTGTAATCCATAATATTTTTGATTTTTTTTTTAATAAACTCCATAAAATGAAGCTACAAACGATCCGACAGCTCCTTTTGGTTATGGCCGCGATGGTAATCCTTTAACAGCTCGTGATCCGAATGCACTTCTAGGCTACTCTGTCAATGGACAACCTAACACTTTTCCAGAAACAGTTTCATTTTGTGGAGACACTGCACAAAATCCTAAAATTGGAAATAATTCTCAACCTCCTCCCCCAGTTTCAGCAAGTAGTAATCCAGATTCAAACTCTATCCCTCCTTTTGGGACAGGAAATGAACCAAATCAAATTCAAAACTCGGCTGGTGATCAAGCTATTCAAAACAATCCGATTACATCGGACGCGGGTGTTAATCCTGAAGGGGTTTTTCAGACTAGAGGTTCTCAAGGGAGTGGCACTATAATAAATTCTCAAGGTCCAGGTCGTCAAGGACGATCAATTGGTCAAAATCAAAGTGGTGGTGGATCTGGGAGAGGTAATCAATCTAATTGTTCTTCGGCGGATGGAACTATGATGTTCATTGGTGCGGGTGGGACAAAAATGCTTCTATCTTACGATCCATGTCAAGTTGATCCTTCTCAACCACCAATAAAACATATGGCAAATGCAACAACAAATGGTATGTCTGTTGGGAATGATGCGGAAGTGGGTGATGTCATCCGATCTGCTGTTGAATCAATGTTAGGTCGTGTCGTTTCCCTCATGAGTGGAATCATGTCTCAAAATAACAATTGTGGAGCTTCGAATCCCGAAGGAAATACAGGAGTTATTCCACTAAACAATCAACAAACTTTTGATCCTAACAGTATTCCACTGGAACAAACTGACCCAAGGTTACGATCAGGATCAGGATCAAATCGAACAGGTAGATCAATCAATCCTCAAGTGGATTCAATGATACAAAATTTAGGTCAAGATCAACAACAACAACAACAACCAAGAACCGGAACTGGAACTGGTTCCAGAAACTCGGGAGCAGGAGAGCCATTTAGAATGAATAGTAATACGAGTCAACCAGAAACAGGTTCAACACCACCTAATAATAATGTCAATGCTCCCTCACAGATGGCACCACCACCCCCTCCACCTCGACAAACGTATGTTGATGCAGAAGGAAGGAGAAGGAGATGTATTCCAGAGGAATTGAAACAATTTGTTCCCGGACAAAAATGTTTACCATCAAATCAGTCACAAAATCAACAACAAATGTTGGGTCAACTTCGAAATGGACCTCCAGGTTTTCCTCCAGGATTTAGACCATCTCGAATGGATATTTCATTAGAACAATTTCAATTGACTGCCTATGATCCAAATAATCCAGATAATGTTGCCATTATACAGCAGAGAACTCAAAGTACAGTGGCATTTGGAACGATTGGTAATCCAAAGAGAGCACCACCTCCAATTCCCCGTAACTTTTCTATGTTTTCTATTTGTTTTCATTTTGTAAAAAATACAAACATTTAAAAAAAGGCTTTTACAAAAGGTGTCCTTTATTATTATTTATTATTAATTATTATTAATGGTAATAATAATAATTTTAATTTGTTATTAAATTAGCACGACAAAGACCTGATGATGCACGCCTACAAGCTCTTCAAGTTCAGAAAGGGGACTGTAAAACAACGAATATGGGTGACTACATTGAGAGTATTGTTGGAAGAGCAGCAGACTTGATGAGCCTATATAAAACGGCCTGTCTAAATGGAGTTCCTGTAAATGGATTAGATGTAGAATGTAATTCTGATGATCCAAATGCTCCGTGTCAATATGACAGTGAAGGACGACCTATAATAATGGGGGCGCCATCTGGAGCCGGAGCACCAGGTACAAGTACAGGTCCTGGTCTCAATAGTGTCCTCTGTGAACAAGATCGACTAACATCAAAGACAGTTGGACGTCATCTCCAAGATTTGGCTCCTCAATTGAAAGAACAAATGGAACCATTGAGCTCTGATGATGAACATACACTCATGCTCCTCACAACTGTTGGTAGTCTTTTGGACACTATTGAGGAAACGGGACTGGCACAAATGGATCCTGTTAAATTATGTAGTGATCAAACTCTTCAAGATTTGGCGGAACAAAGTGAAAGGATGTTGGTGAGTTTACAGAGTCATCTTGAGAAAATTACAGGAGTTTCAATTCCAGAAGGTACGGATTCATACATGTCTCAAATCACAAGGGAAGCTCATGAAGCCCTCAAAATTGGTGCAGAGTCACTTGCAGTAGCTGTTACTCTCCTCAAAGATGTAATCCCTCTCTGTGAGGAATTAAGAGAGGATCCAGAACAATTAGAGAAATGTGCAGCGGAACTTTCATCAGCTCGAAAAACTATGGAAGAATCAATGAATACTATTGGAGCCAGTGCTTGTCCACCACCACAAGATGGTGTTGGCTCGAATAATCCAAATCCAAACGGAGATGATGATGATGAACAGAAAAAGGGAGATGGGGGTCGCATGGGTCGTGGTATTGGTGTCAGGGGTAGTGGTGGTAGTCCGGAAAATACAAATACAAATACCAATGATGGGACGAGTAGTACGGAAAACCCCATAAATTCTGATACAGCTGCTTCTACAGAATCTCCAACTGCGAATGAAATTGGAAATAATGGAGTAGCTTTAACGGGTTCAACATCCAATCCAAATTATGGAGATGCATCAGCAGGAACGGATATAAAACTAGATGATGCTGAGAATCAAACCAATCCAAATCCAGATCTTGGACCACAAAATGTCCTTTCAAAAACTCATATGGCCGGAGATCCATCAATGGAAGGATTTAGAGCAAATACAGAAACATCCACCGATGATAATAGTTCTGCACAGTATTTAAAAGCAAATGATCCAAGCTCTCCCTTTGGTTATGATTATGATAATAATGGACAACCCATAAAACCAAAAACCACGAATCAAGCTGGCGCTCTCGAAAAAACAGCTAAAGGTGGTTCAGGAGGGGAAGCTGAAACTCTGTACAGTAGTGCTGCAAAGGAAACGGAATCCACAGCTCAATTAAATCCAAGAACTGTGGATAATTGGTCAGGAAGTGTAGGGAACTTTATGAGATCACAAATGAACTCTGTACAAAATGTAAGAAAACTATTTTCTATTTTCTAATTCATAGTATGTATATATAATGTATAACACAGTTTATAACATGTATATATAAATATACATGATTTGGTGTTGTACACGTTGCATTTCATTTTATACTTTACATTGAATACCGATTGCCATGTTTTATGCTTTATATTCTTTGCAAATTTCATAGTTATTGAATGGTGAAACCCCACTTTCAGAGGCTCGTGGTCAAATTATTTTCCTAACAGTTTCCTTTGTTGTTGGTGTTGTCGTCGGTTATGCAATTGCACGTTCGGTTGGATTACTTGGACCTCATAGGTCCTCATGGCAAACCTCATTATTTGGAATCCGACAAAGAGCCATAGAAGGAGCAAGTACAAGTACAAGTAATACATGCGGAGGAAGTCTGGAAGACAAATGTGCGATTTCTGCAAAATTTTTAGGTTGCAAAAAGTAGAAACATTAACCAAGGATTCAAAATTACAATGTACCTCTAAAAATGAAAAATGTTGACCCCCTTTTGATACAAAATCTTTGATAAAACACTACTCTACTATCCTACTAACAATACAAAATCCTTCGTTTAGTATACGAACAAAACAGTAAACAACAAATTTCTTGTACAATAAAAAAAAGAATAATTATTGGCAATGAGAATTTATAATTCCCCGTTTAATGTTGAATTTTACTAGAATTATGTTTGACACTGTGTTCTAAATTTCAAACGTTTCACATTGCTATACATTGAATTCAAATTACTCTCATGATTCTGGATTCTTGATACCGGAATTTTAAAACTAAAGCGAAGTATAGGATCATCATCATGGATTGTGGAATCCTCGTCACCTACTGCATTTTGCATCTTTTCAAGTCACACAAAATAAAAAATAACACACACACACAGCGGAAAATTCTGTAAAGATGTTTCCTCTTGGAAACTAAATAAACTCTTCTAAACTAAATTATAAACAACAAATTTCACTGTGAAAAGTGTACACTTGCTGTATGATGTATATATGTTATATATATGCTATATGCTATATCCTTGTCCTATATATCTTATATCTACTATATCTATATTCCCGAATCCCAAATCCCAAAGTCATTTATAAAACTCATTTGATAGTTAGCTTTCTAAGCAGTAACATCGTATTTATTTTCGTAGCTGCTTCCAAAATTGCACAATTATTGATTCCATTTTTAGTTAAAAAATATAGAATACGGTAGTTTTTATCCCGAAATCGATAGTTCCGTAACTAGTCAGTCAAAGTAAGAGTACACGTCCAAAAAAAATCCGGCAGAGGTCCACAAAATGGCGCAATGTGAAATGGGAAATTGTGGCCCTCCGGGGCTTGCAAGTTTAGGACAAGATGGTCAACCTCCTCTTCAGAGTCTTCTTGAATGCCCAGTTTGTCATGAAGTAGCGCAACCACCAATTTACACGTGCATTGGGAGTCATCACATGTTCTGTGCAGATTGTCGAGGAAAAGTGCAAGTATGCCCCCTATGTAAAACGACCATTTGTGAGCAAAGATGCTTGTTTGCTGAGCAGTGTATGGAACACATGAGACTCCCCTGTAAAAACTATCATGAGGGTTGTAAAGCCATTTTGAAGGGGACGGAATACCGAAGTCATTTGAATAATTGTCCATTCCGGTATTTGTTTATTTTTCAAATAATAATTGAAAATTAAAAATGTAAATAATATGTTTTACAAGTCACCAGTACATACTACATACTAATCCACAACGATTGTTTTCTATCTGAAATACAGCAAATAAAAACTAAAGATAAAATACATGTGCATCATTTTTTTTATCTTTCTTTTCAGGCCAATTGAGTGCTTTATTTCCCGTTGTGGGAAGAAAATTCCATTTTTCCAGTACTTTGATCATATCAAAGAAGCTCATCGAAACAAAGTCAATGGTATAGATGATTGTAATAAACACATTGTTGAGTGGTGGATTGAAGGTGATCCCGCTGCAACTGCAAGATGGCCACCGTACTACTTTACATGTTTTAACCAAGTCTTCCTCTATATGGCAATCAGTACGGTTCATGGAATGTGGGAATGGGTGTGGATTATTGGAAATGATGAAGATGCTAAACGATTTCGGGTACGTAATAGTTATTATAGGTATGAAGTGTCCTTCGTTTCCATAAAACTGTTCTCCCATGTCTGAATTCGTTCTACATTGATAGGCATGATAAACAGGCTTCATAAAAACACCAAAAAACCTTTTTAAAATGTCTCACATGATTTCAGTTTTTGTTAAAGTGATAATGAAATTTTTTTGAAATACTTCAGGTCATTTCTCGAGTTGAAAATGTTGAAAAGGTATGGTAGAAAATTTTAATACCATTGAACTTTGATCTATGAATATATTTTTAGTATGCATAATAATATAGAGTAACTTTTCTCTCTGTTTTCTCCTGAAAAATTTGACAAGCCATTATATATTATATACATTTGAATTTTCTATAGATGGCTGAATTAACTTGGAAAGGAGCTGTTCATTCAATTCGAAAATCCGTGCATGAAATTGTATCTTCTGGTTTGGCCTTTGTAACCAATTCAAAGGAACTCCGAAATCCATATCTATTTAGGAAAAGTGGGGAAGGCTCTCGATATTTCTGGCGGACTGATGTTGAAATCATTGAAGTTGAGGTATTACGTACTACATACTACTACTACTTGCTTTTTATTTTGTATTTTGAGTTCATAGTTTCCTTTTCCCTTTTTTTCTTTTGCTAATCTTGAACTTACAAGGAATAATTTTGTTTTGAAATCAAATTCAGGCACCTGGTCCTGGAGCAATGATGTATTTGGAGACGAAGGAGGGAACCAAGAACAAAGCTGGATTTAAGAAGCCCATAGGCACCATTCACTCCACAACAGAAGCTCCAGAAATCATTGGAAATACATCAGGCAAAGGTTTTATGAGACAGAGTGGCCCAAACTCTTTGACACCCTCTCAAATCATCAATTTAGAAGAGGAGGTACGATTCAAAAGAAAAAACTATTGTATTGTACTATTATCTATTATCTTTCATTAGTTATTTATTATTATTCAATCCCATTTTGTATTTTGTACAATGTATAATAATATATTATTATCCGGTAACCCGATTTTTTATTCTAGTTTTTCTTTTCCTTTTTTTGAATTTCAAATTTCAATGACATCGTTATCAATTATTATTATTATTATCAATTATTATCATGTATAAAATTTAGAATAAAAACACGGGTTCTCGAACAGCAAGCAATACAAATGTGTCTGTTCGGAAACAGCAGCAGCCACAAACGAGGGAATCCCAAATGGTTGGAAAAGCGAGTCTCATTAGTCAAGATATCATCTCTGTAAAACTTCCACCGGCCTCTTATGAAGGTCTCAGTCCTAATCCAGCTAATTCTCAACCCTATTCAAAAACACCGAGTAATGCAGGTACAAGACAAGCCCCAAGTCAACAACAACAACCACAACAGATTCAGAGTCAGCAGCAACAGCAGAACACTCAACAACAATTACCACTCCAACAACAACTGGATGATAATACTGGTCTAGCTCAATGGTCAACTCATCAGGTGTGTATTTTTTCATTTTTTGTATATAGAATATAGGATATAAATTAGAAGTTAGAAGACACTTTAATACATCTCATTTTATTTGTATTTATTTCATTTGAAAAAACTAATGCTAATTGTTATGTTTAATTATAGCAGCAATTTCTTTTACAACAACAACAACAACAGCAGCAACAACAACAACAAGCTCAGTTATCTCATCAACAGTCACAATTATCACAACAGTTGAATGCGGATAAACCATATCAACGTCCTTCACTTGGGGAAAAACCTTGGGGTGGATTCCAATATGATATGCCATCTGAACTTTCACCTCGAAATCAAACTGCCATTCTTTCTCCAAAAGTAAAAACACCTAGTCTTAAATCACCATATCCAGCAGTAGATCCCATGTCTATGATGGGTACGGGTGGATTGAGTCCAAAAATGAATCAAAATTATAATGATCAATCCTTGAAAAGTGGGATAATGTCACCCTCAACTCCAGGAGGAAAACTCCTTTCAGGCATGAATAATGATGGTAGTATCCCAAAGTTCCAATCTTCCTTTCCCATTCAAGAACAAAAGGGTCAAGCAGGGACCGTGAAAACTGAAAATGTAGTCAGGCTGTCTCAACATTCCTCTTCACATACAGAAAAAAGTCCTCCAGAGAGTAATGCAAGTCTCGTTTCAAATGCTACGAATGCCACAAGTGGACAAAGTCTACACAGTGAATATAATTAAAATATTTCAAACCAATTAAAAATTACTCAAGACCCGAGGCAGCGTAAAAGAGCTCATTGTTACTTTGATGTGACGTTGACTGGTGAAAAATGGAATCAGACTGAAATGATAGAGTACAAAACTATTCTAATGTTTTGTATTTTCATTAACCGTATGTAGATAAACACTGGACAATAATAATTTGTAATTTAGAGGATAAACTACCACATTTAATGTTTAATATTTATCAAAGTATGAAAGGAAAAACTAGAAACTAAAAAAAAAAGATGACAGTAACGTTTTTTCATCAATAATTATGATGTATGATTAACAATTAACAATTATTAGTTCACAAAAATTGAACGAAAAGTCCCCAATAGAATGAAGCTATTTCTAAATTTTATACGAACCTTAGAAAACTTATGTAAAACGTAAAACGTATGTATAATGTACGATTTTTGTATATATATAATATACAGTCTACATAATATAATCCAAATTCTCGTATACATACCATTTCAAATTTCAAAGTAACAATTATTATTAATAAAGTTACAACCAATTACTTTTATTACAATTCATTTCAATTATTGTCAATCTTTCTCGATAAAAACATTCTTTGTTGCATTTATTTTCCATTGTTTTGTTTCAGTATACTTTCAAAATTTAGACAAATAATATTGATTTGATATTTGGTTTGATTGTTTCTCATTTTTCATTAAACCTTTTTGATTCACATTCCATTAAAATTCTCAAGTCATTAACATTCGATTAGCAGTTCAGCCCATTTGAAATTCAAAAATTAGAAACCAGTCAATGGCATTGAAACTGGAAAAAATTGGAAACAGAAAAATTACAGAACTTGACAAGTTTTTAAAAATCCCCACCCCCTGATCTTCGATAGTTGTTGCTGTTATTATTAGTTGAATACAATGGCCTTGTACTCCGTTTTTCGGGTTTACTTTTACTCCTTAAATCATGAGGATGATGATGATGTTGATGAGTGGAATTTTGTTCTTTTGATTGAGGCTTTTCATACAGTGTATGTGACCTCATATTATTGCTTTTGTAGGTATTGCTCAAAATCTCATCATCATCCTCTGGAGCATCATTGTAATCTTGAGTCATATCAATAATTTCATCATTATAATAATTATCCTCGTCATCTGGATCCTGGTCATCCTCATAAATTTCTAGTTTGACTTCTTCATCCGTATCTCCTCGTCCCTTTTGTTGTTGTTGTTTTTCATTATTATTTACCATTATTTTCCCTCTAGGTATTGTATTCAAATTTGACTTTGATGTTGTAGTAATGTTATTTTTACTTGTGGATGAAACACGATTATTACTTCTACTATAACAAAGAGATGGTTGTTGTACTTTTTGTATTTCTTCTTCAGCTTGTTGTTTCTGGTATTTTTCATGATCTGAATTTGGAGTTTTGGGTAAACTTTCAATCTCAACCAAAGTATTCATAATATCATCCTCATAATCTTCCTCGTTATATTCAATTTCAATTTCATCCAAATCCTCTTCATTAATATGTTGACTAGGATGACATCCTTGAAGTTGTCTCGTGTATTTTGTGTTAATTATTGGTGATTTTGGAACTATTTGTTGTAGAGATGAGTCGTCTGCGTTGACGTAACTCTCCTCATATTTCTCTGATTCTGATTCACATTGATTTTTCATTTTATTAGAAGTTGTTCTCTTGGAATTTCCTAGTATTTGTTGTTGTTGCTGTTGGTGGTGGTGTTCTCTTGAAGCTCTGAATTGTAATGGTGGGGTAAGATGAATTGAAGGTGAAGTTGAAAGAGCACAGGGTTCAGCTGAAGAAATTTTTATATTATTATTAGCATTACTATTACTACTGTTTTTTCTACTAGATTGTCGTGATATGTTAATGTTCTGTTGTGATTGTGGCTGAATTTTCCCTCTTCCTCCTCTGTTATTATTATTATTATTGGATGTTGCTGTTTGCATTTGAGTTTGAAGTTTCTGTTGACGAGGATCAACTGTCCTTGGAGTATTTTGTATTGATTTTCCTCCTTCATTTTGATTTCCAGTTTTACTTGCAGTGCCGTTAGGATCAAGTTTATGATTTGATGCATTGATACACTCATTGATAATATTGTTGATTGCTCTCATCCCTTCTTCATCCAGATCCTCAGCATTCCAAACTTTGATAGCTTTATAACCATACAGATCACAAACTTGTTCCACTTGTTCCTCTGAATAGGGTTCAACTCTTCTAAAATATTGTGGGATTTCTACTGGTGGATCATTCGTCTTATTCACAGTCCATGTAAAATTAAGGAAATAAATTAGCGATGTTGCAGGATAAATTTCCTTTTCAAATGTTTCCCCTTCGGATTTATTAACTGGAAATTCATCAATAATAAAACCACTTGTATCTGAAGGAGCAAGCATCATTGCATATTTAACAAGTTCTAAGACTTCATCTTGACTAAGTAAATCATTATTGTTCACAATCCGCTTCACTAGTTTATGAGCTGTTTCTTGAATTTTTGTTCGAATATTATGAGTTACTCTTGGGATTTTTGTAGTGGAATCTTTCAATAAATCTTCTTCTTCTGCTCCCTTTTCATGATTTTCTTTTTCTAAACCAGTAACATCATCCCTATCATCACCTCCACCAATTCCCATTTCTCCTTCTGGATCATTATCAAAATCATACCAATTTAGAATTTCTGTGTCCATGTTGATAAAGGTAAAGTTCATTTGAGAGGCGAGCATTTCACAAAATTTCTGTCTAATGGGATCAGTGGACAATTGTTTAAGTCCAAGGATCCAAATGATAGGAAGTTGTTTTGATAAAATCTTTTGAAATTCTTGTTCAATTGGATCCATCAAAGTATTAACTGGCTCATCCTGAACATTATCAAGTTCTTCGTCAGCATCATCATCATCCATAATTGGAACGGTGATAACTGAATTCCGTGGAGAGAGGAACTCATCACTTTCTTCTCCATTTTGACCAGCCTCATGATCAAAAAAGTTGAGTTTTGGCTCATCAATATGATTTGGATAATTTTTAATGTGTTTGTGTAAGAGGGAGTACACAAAGTGGATTGTCTCTTGATTTGCCTCTTCAGCATTTAAGACTCGGATCATCTTGGTCTCAAACATTCGACATAGTTTATCAACTTCTAAAAAGGAATATTTTTTATTTCGACGAAGTAATTTTGGGAAGATGAGTTGAACGTTACTTTTGATTTGTTTATCAATGAGTAAATCTTGAGCAGGTGGTCGAGTACGGGCTCTGTTCCATTCATCAATACTATTATTTACAAAGGATTCTGTGAAAGATGTACAAACTGCTGGACCTGAATTATTTTGAAAAACCAACAACAAATCTTTCATTTATCATTTATTATTCATTATCATTCTTTATTATTATTAATTATTATTATTATGGTAAATAATGCTTGTAAAAAACCATAAAAAAAAGTTCAAAAGGTAAATACGTACTGTAAAACATTTTCTCAAAACAGATTCCATCACCCTGATCCAAGAAAACACCTAAAATACAAAAGTATAATAGGTAAACCACAAAACAACTGAAAAATAAATGAATAATGAACCAATGTTATTTTGTAATAAAAAATACAATATCAAATTCAAAAAGTGTTGAATAATTATCGTTAGGGAGCACTTCTCGACATTTTACATAAAATTCCGAGCAGCCCTCAGGGCAGAGAGAGTAAATGGAAAAAAGAAAGGGATTAAGTCGCTCGGCCACTGTCAACCTTTTTCCCTTCTATTGTTTGTGAGCTCATTTGCATAAATGAACCTTCTATTGTTTTCATCGCTTATGCAAATGAGCTTGAACGCATAAACAATAGAAGGGGAAAAGATTGATGGTGACCGAGCCTTTTAATTCGGGATTATTTTTCTGAACCCGGGTTAAGGTCAAATTATTATTAGAATAATTAATATACCATCAATTATAAATCCTTTAGTTGGTAAACTCTCAATCATGGCAAATTTCAAAAGTTCCATAATTTTATCCCTTGTAAATTTTTGACCAATTGTAAATTGAATTAAATTTCCAGGTTGTTGTACTCGGATTTCATCTCCAGTGAGTGGATCATATTGTCCAGAGTTTAGTAAACACAATTTACTACTTGATTGTTTGGTTTTTCTCTGTCTTTGACCCTGTCTATGAGTATTTATGTGAGATGCATAAGCCAATGCTGTTCGATTGGGTGTCTTATCATATTCTATCACTAGCTCCGTCAAACTTGGTGATAATTGAGCAGGAATACTAATATTATTACAACGTGCATTATAGTCATCTTCCACTTTCTTCTGATATTGTTGATGGGGATGAGAACGGGGTAAATGATGATGAATTCTCGGACTCTGACTCGGATTTTGACCCATGTATGAAGGTGGCATGATATTTTCTTGATTCTCATAAGTCTGCTCATCATTTTGAAGGGACATGTAACGATTCCGCCAGTCCTCGATACAATGATCAAGGTTGATGTACACGTAGTCCAATGCACATGATAATTCCTCACAGAAATTTTCTCTCATTCCTTGGATTCGTTCTGTAGGCAATCCAATCATCCAGATTATGGGAAGTCGAGATTCTCGCAGTTGATTTAGAATAGGATCAATAGCTGGCTTCACACCACAAGGTCTTTTTGGGGGTGCTTTTACAGTTTGTGACTGCTTTTTAAAAAACTTTGGAAGCTTTTCTATAAAAAGTAGAATTTTATAAATAATGTAAAATTAAAAAATGGGCGAATATTTATCATGTCATTACTTGTTATTTGTCATGCATCGAAATCAAAATCAAAAATCAGAAAGCATATTACAATACATAGCAAAAAAAAAAAACTTGATAAAAAACAATTTTCATCAGTGTGTACAAAATGGTTCACATTTCATATATTGAAACTCATTCCTCATTCAAAAACAATACGAGCAACATTATACTTTAAAGTTTCAAAAAAAGGGAAGGTTTATTTTGAGCATTTTTTATTATATATTTGACACATTTCATATTTTCTGGTAATGTGTAAGGTGTAAATATATTATTATCATAATATACTGAATATTACTAAACAAATGAAATATTGAGACACAGATCACAGGTATTTTCCACTATCATAATATATTATAGGTTTGAGAGTTTTGCTTTCACACTGTAATGAATACTGAAAAAGGTATTATTTTGAATAAATAGGTGTGTTTTTGGTTATGTCATGTATTATTATTATTTCTTCTTTCTTCTAACTGGAGTTAATTGATTATAAGCAGTTTGTATTTGAAGGCTGTCTTCTGCACTTCCTATCCATGTTTTCATCATTGTTACAGTTACTACTATCATTATTATTATTGTTATTACAAGTTGTATTTCCAGAGTTTTGTTCATTTCCGGTACACACTTCCACTTGAACTTCATCACTTCCACTTTTACTTGTATCAACATCAACAGCCAGTCCACCATCAGGTTTTGGCTCAAGATCTACATTTATATTCGTTTTGTAGAGAGATGCATCCACATTCACCGTCACACCAGGTACCATTATTTTACTATTACTGCTTCTGATACTGAGATTAGTTTTAGACTGTGTTCGACTGGCAAGTTTACATTTTCCATTGTTAATTTCAGTTTTGGATCCGGTTCTACTGACGTTTTTGTAATTATTGTCAGTATTAGATGCTGATCTGCTGGCATTCTTACTCCTGTTATTTCCCCCTCCGACTTTTGTTAATGACTCATTGGATGGGCAACATGAACTTATTTTACCTTGATTTTCTTGTGGGTTGTCAATTATTTTAGTTTCAACAATGGGTGCAATGGGAGGTTGAAATAGCATCTTGGCCAATTGTGTTATTGTTCTCTTGGATTCTCTCAGATGATGTGGCCTTTGTCGTGTCACAATTATATTACATGGAGGCCGGTCTAAAAATTCCAGAATGTTCATGTCATCATCAATTTCTTCTTTGAGTATTATTTTTTCTCAGTGTTATTTAATTAAAACACTACATTATTTATAGCTTATAGCATTATTGTTTGGTACAAAATATTTCATCGTTTTGTGTATACTTTACTCTTTACTCTATAATATATTCTAAATTCCCCAAGTCCCTTTTCTTTTTGAAACGATAAATGAGTAATAAAATGTTGCTTCGCATTGTTTTTTTTTTCATATGCACTTGAAACAGTGATAATAAAATTGGAATTTGGAATGATCTCAAATTTTAAAATATTCCCTCAAAGAAGAAATTGTGAGTTATGTTGCAATGTTATGAATCATGAAAAACCATTGTACAGACATTGAAAGTTGAAAGGATTAGAATAAATTTATTCGTGTTTTACCGTAATCCTGCGGATGCCGAACGCGGTCTACACAATCACATTTACTAGTTTCTTCCCAAATACATGCTCTGTAATCACCTAAAGATGGGTAAAAAAACAATCAATCATGAATCATGAACAATGGGTCTTCACTCGAAATTTGACAGTATAGGATTTTATTCATTTTTTTATTTGGATGAAACTATGAGGAAATGGATGAATGACGAACCCCAGGGGGATGAACATGAATTTCTAGGAATGTGTGGAAGGAGATGTCCATTGCAATCAGCAATAAATTCAGTTGTAGCACAAACCCTTTGACGATTTGGATATTTCCCTGTATGATTTATTCCATATTGCCAGTTCCGTAATCTTTTGGCTTGAAAAGCGTCGTTGAACTGTCCTGCTGAATATTGACCGGACATTTTAATGAACAAAATTCTTCAAGTTTGAATAAAAAATGAATCCTCAAGTTGTGAAGTAGCGCTTGAAATGAGCTTGTGTTGACGCTTTGGCGTTTTATGTGACAATGTCTAAAAATGAATCGCGACAACCACTAACCACTAACGCCCACTTGCATTAAAATGAAAGGCTGAAAACTGATAATGGAAAATGGAAAGCAAAACGGCAAAGTCTCTAAATTGTAATTTGTAATCCATAGCAATATGAAATATGACACTTTTGGCTTGATGAAAACTATATATATACATATTATATACACACACACTAAAAAAGGGTTTATCCTCCGAGGTGAGAGGTGAGAGATCCAAGCAGGTACTCTAAAATAAACGTCCGACGTCAGACTGGCACATTTTCACATTTCACATGCATGCTGTTTATTCTTTATTTATTATTCACTTTATACAAAACTTGAGTCCAGTTCATATTTCAAATAATAATTATTAGGGAAGCAGGCTAGTTGTAAAAATATCCGTTCCTGGATCATTCGTACATTTTACACCTATTTTTTTCAATACAAAAATTTATTAACAATCATTTTATACCATTTATATTTTCTTTTTAGCTACGACAAAGCAGTTTTGAATCATAAACTCACCCTTGACTTGCTTTTGATATCGCTCCTTCCCATCCCTCAACCACTGCATTCTTTTGTCACAAACAAAGAGATTGTACTCAAAGTCTAAGAAATGTCTCTCATCTGCTAAAAGAACATTTTCAAAGGATTCTCTAGGTAGAAACTCAAACTTATTACCCTCCATGTACACATACAATGGCCTTCCACTAGATAAGAGGCCATGGTCTTTGCTAAATGAGTCTTGTGTTAACTGATTCCACCCGAGATTAATAGTTATTTTAACATTTTTCAAATCATTGGGAGTATTTTCCACAAAAAAAGCACTTTCACCTACCGTGGACAAATTAACATACATGAATGTAACTTCATTGAGTCTACTGTTACTTTGAAACTGTCCACCTGCAATCAAAGGTACTTGACCACTCTGTTCTATCCTGAATTCTTCAAGATTGTTAAATTTTGATAGACCTTTAATAAATTCCGTACGAGTGGTGCCATCACTGGTATTAGTATTTGTATCTGATCCATGAACGTCACTCCCCAGTATTACTAGTTTTTTTAAACTATCTGACTCGATAAATGATAAGAGTCTGGCAGCAGTATCATCTTTAAGTCCAGTTTGTTGCAGTAGGAGAAGTCCAGC
>JABASP010000978.1:0-36550 GCA_019776565.1 Sminthurinus signatus | reverse complement strand
TCAAAAGTTGTTTTTTTTGACGCTCTCTAGTGTACATGTTCTTGTATTAAAATAAGTACAGGATATATGCATATAGAATCCATATTCGGTATTCCATAATATGAATGCACTAAATGTGCACGTCTAAGTATATTCTGATAGGAGAGGGAATAAACGGGTGTCGTAAAAAAGTGAAATCAATAATTCTACTTTCCGTGTAGCATAGAAAGGAAAAAAATAGAATGAAGAATGAAAACGAACAAACAAGCTAGAACGAATACGACTACGAATACGAGTATGAGAGAGAATCTTCATGTAAACGAAGCAGCTCTTTATCCAATATTGATCCGTGATTAGGTAGAAGAGGTGGGACTCCTTCTTAATGCTTATCGAATCGACCTTTGTGAACCCCACATTCATAAGGATGACACATTGGACGCCTCTAATGCAATCACATACGAAAAATAATACACACTGTCTATATATTTTACCACACTACATAGTACAGCCAAACTACAATATACTATGAAACTCTGAACCAAAACTAAACAAAAGCGAGTTCATAACTCACGATCTCGCTTTTTTTCATTGATTAAAACAAAATGTAAATAAATACATACATGTGCAGTGTGCATATTCCAACCAACCAACTAACAACAACATGTGCAGCATTTTTCTTGCTCTGTCTTTCTCATTCTCATAGCTATGCCTTGTTTTAAATTGTGCACTTGGAGTATTGAGTATGAAATGTGCACCACAGTTAAGTTAGTTGTGATTCTTCTTCTTCTGCTTTTCGTAAATAATCGTATGATGAATACGAATACGAAAGACGAATTTACAACAGTCAAAGTATCATGTCATGACACCCTCTTAATACTTATTTTCCAAGATACGATACGATGCGATACGTCGCGCAACACTTTTTTTTTACTTATCAACCACAGTCAAGTCAACTCTCAAGTCAAGTCCAGTCCAGTCACTCACTTGGCTCATTTATTCCATGATTTATCTTCTGCCTCGAAAAACTCATGTAGTTTAACGCGTCTCAACATATAATCAAATACTTGTATTTTTGAATTTGTTATTTATTTTTCAATTACACACAGGCTCATTGCTGCTCTGGATAAAAAAGAGAGAAGATGAACAGAAATCTAGCATGCTCAATACACCATGCTCAAGACTCAAGAATAATCATAGGTTCCAACAAAATATTTGTACATGTTTTTCTTGCATCTCACATCTCACACTCTATCTTTCTGTTCCTCTTTAACTTTTAGTTATCAGTAGATGCATGCATGAATGCGTGTGTAATGTGTAGTATATTTATATACATAAATGTACAATCTACATCAGTGGTTGAAAACCAGGTCTCAAAATATTTACTAGAGAGTAAATTTAGTCTAAGGGTAAACCATATAAGGTACATAATATACATTACAGTAATTTACATATCTTTCTCATGCATAAATGTAACACCATTTCAATTAACCAATCACTAATTCAATGAGTATCAAAAATCAATTTACTCTCTTTCTCTCTTTTTATTCATGGTCCGAATTATAGACAATAAAATTCCACACATGGTATTATCATCAATGTGGAATTTTATCACACGTGTGTGATTTAACATTTATCCATAATTGATAATTATTATTAATGTGTGATATCAAAATCTATTTTGTATAGTAATTAGATCAAGATCAAGATCAATACGAATCAGTATAATGTATTAAAAGGAAACGGGTGTAAAAATAATAATAAAATATTTTCAAACTGTAATGTGTTAAAGATTTCTATTTCTATTTTTACATCCAGGTCAATTGATTCCTTAATTTACACTTTTGCTAAGAGTTTTTGGGATAATGATATAAAAGTATGGAGCGTAAATGAGCTTGCATGAGTATTATGACTTGTAATCTCATCAGATCCCACCTTTTCAAGAGTTAGAGCAATAGAACGGAACAAGTTTTTGCTCAAGGCAGAGAGTGCAGTTGGTCTCTCTGCGTTGCTCTTCTGCTTCTTGTTCTTCATTCTTCTTTGAATACATACCCAAGGCTTCGTTTTTTTTCGTTCTCTCCCCTCTCGCTCTCTCACTGCTCTTTCAATAATGCATGTGTACGTGCATACGGACACACGCATATCATACAAAGTAATGTTTCTATTATGTGCATACAAGTATATACAGGCTCTGCTATAGGAAGAAAGCGCGTAGGCCTTTCTTCAAAGTACATACGAAGCGCAAGCCCAGTGCAATTGGTGGAATACACCAAACACCATAGGAACCGTCCATAACGAAAACTAAGCAAAGGCGTTTCCTTTCTCGTCCAAGCTTTCCTGCTTCTCTCTTTTTTCCTTTTCTATGTATTGCTCCATGATCCATGCTCCATGTGTATACTGAATACCGAATACAGAGTAGAGAGTATTCATGATATGAGCAGCAGAAAAGTTAGACTGTAGACTTTACCTACATATTCAATGCATAAGAAATACTCACTCTTACGCGGCCACACTTTTGAAGCAATGAATACCTATGTAATGTATCCTAATGTATAATGCATAGAGTTTTGTTTATACGTAATACCAAGGTGTGCAAGGGTAATTTTTAATGCTTAACACCTTCAAGGCATATCAAAGTTTTGTCCAGAATATCTAAACATTCAAATTTAGTATTTTTATAAGATTCAAATACTTACAAAAATCAGGGATAAAAATTTCTAAGACGTAGTCTTTTCGGTTAAATCTATTTCGCAGGAAAGTTTACCCTTGTTTCACCCTATTTTATTGGTACTTCTATGCACATCTCTGCACAAAACTCTTAAAAGTCGTCTAGTTGCATCAGAAAAATGCCAAGAATTTGTAAGAAGCTCGGAAAAAGATGCAGAATTTCTCTCTTTCCTTTTTCCTTGTGTGTGACTTAACTTTGGCGATTGTACGCAATTGCAATTGTAACTATGCTATTTTTTTCTTATAGAGTTTTGCTTATCTCCCGCTTTTCTCGAGTGCTCACACTCTTTTTTCCAACCATAACATACCAAAGTTCTTGGCGTATACGCGTGTAAAATTCAGAATTACATCAGAAAATAAAGAAGTAGAAGAATTATTTGTATAAAACGGAAGTAAAAAGAATTTTTGTGCTCACTTCGTACAAAGGTTGACAAAAATAATAATTTATCCATGAGAACATGTAAAATCAACAACCAGCCAACTTAAAATATGATTATTAATAATAATAACTATACATTAAACATGGTTTAGATTTCGTTATGTTCTACATTTCTATTTATTTCTAATTGTCACCTATACAGATGAATGAGCAGTTTAAAATTTTTTAAGATAATAGATAAATACTTACAAGTACATTAAATAGACATGTAAAATAAATATCATGTAATACAACAACTAAAACATGACAATTCAACATTTGCACCATTTCATTTATCTTATGATAAAGTTTAAAGCAAGTGAAAAATCAAATGACTTTGAAGATCAGGCTATGAATATATAAATAATATATATATATACAAACTACAGTCCATGGTTAAATAACATGATAAAATACAAGGAGAAAAGGATTTGTGCGCTTTAAACAGGCATTTATTTGGTACTTTATTTCTCGTAAATGTACCACTGAAAATAAAAATAACAATAATAAAGTAAAACTCAAAGTCTGTATGTCTTTCTCTGTCTCTTGTCTTGTTTGCACAACACTCTCTGTAAGCTATAATACATGTACAACACACAAAGTGTACATAGCTATACAAATATAGTTTGCAAATGTTGAGTAGATACTAGATAGACAATGACTACATCATATATTGTATTTCTTGCACACATATTTTACTGTCTACACACTTGGAGTGAGTTAGTGTGTATATTTATTTACATTTTACATTCATGCAAGTTCACACACTAAAGAGTAAATCAGGCGGAAAAAAAGGCAAGTTGTAGCGGAGCAGTTGGAGCGCCACAAACATGAGAATGATGAAAATGAAACTTATCTTTTACGACTACAACAATTTTACTCGGGCTTTCGAGAACACAGTTGAAGCCGACGGTAATGTAACCTTTCATGTGTTCTTAAACACTATGTGTGTATGTGAGAACACAAGAAAATTGTTCCATCCAACAACAACAACAACTGTCCTCAATTTGCATTAAAATTTTTTGGCTCCACTTCCGAAAATTCACTACACCCTTTTCCCCATTCTGAATTTATACCTCTTTCTCTCTCTATTTCTTTCCCTCTATTTCTCTCTTTGTTTGTACATACATGTATGTAAATAGAGTAAGTAACTCTATTTTTTTTTCTATAGTGCTGAACTCTCCTCATCGGATTGTAGATTGTGTAGTTGTTGATGACGATGAAATGTAAAAGAATTCCGGATACTCCGCTATCTTTTTTTTCTCTCTCTCTCTATGGCTCTGACTTATTTTCTGTCGGTGTTGTAATAGACACATAGAATTAGAATTTATACTATTCTCAATGGCTATCTTTCCCGTCTGTATTGGATTGTATGATACTATTTCCAATCGCTCAAGTCTCAAGTCAAATCAATGTACATATCTATATATTTTCTCCATCTATACGAGTATTCGTATACTTACGTACTTTCTTGCAATGTATATCAATAGAAAATATCAAATGCAGACGCAATGTTGAATCTAAATACATGAATAGTTTCCATTTCGATAGTCTCACTGATCCCACTGATATGTACATACATATCTGTAACTTGTACATATAAACAATGGTTGGAGGATGGCAAAAGATGTATGACTCTACAAGGCACTTAAGTAAGATTGCAATCATTCTTATTCATATGGGAGTCAAAGGGAAAGTATAGAAAACTACTCAACTTCTCATAGTATCTATCTATTCATGTGGCTGTGGCTGTGTATTTGATCCATTTTCTTATTTAAGACTGTGGCTTTTTGGTAGAATGAAATGAATCGAGATCGATCTAGAATCCAGAATCTAGATTCTACGTTCTAGTATACAAAAGAAAGGAAGATGAACAAGTAGGAAAAGAGCCATGTAACTCTTTCTCTTGCGATTCTCCTCTTGTTCTTCTTATTATTATTATTTCTAAGCTTGGAGTTAAACGGAAGAAATTGAGCACCCCTTTAGTTTTCCTTTATCTGTTTTATGCTATCTGTTCTCCTCCACCACCACTACCACCACCAGTGATATTGATGCTACTTTGCATGTATGCGTATGCACCCAGCCGCCCTGTATTTATGGTTAATACCCACTTCAGATAGAAGAAAGTGTCATTGAAAGGGTTAACCTTTACTCTTGTTTTCCCCTTGAGCTGCTTCAACTACATCAGAGCCGTACTTTCTCTCATCTCATCTCTCAACTGTGGACTTGTTTGGCTGTAGTTTGAAGAAACTATGACTATAGTGATACTATAATATTATGTACTTTTGATTCCGATCCTTCCACCAAATACCAAAATACCCAACACCAAAAATGGGATTAGGTTCCAGAATAAATAAATGTATTTGAATAAATAAATAACAATTAAATTGGTTTCAATATCAGAATTGAATTTAACTCTTGACTTTGAAATAAAATAGCTATATGGCTTTTGCTTCTACTGTACAGTTTCTGTACCGTATCCTTCCAATTTCCAATACTAATGTCTGATATTTGATATTCGATATCTGATCCAAAAGTTAAAACATTGAATAAGACTTTTATTCAACTTGTCTCAGTCTTAGTCAACTAACTTTGTTCTGGACCATGGTTAAGTTGTAGATTGTAGATTTTAGGCAAAAAAAAATTCAAGGAACAAAAAAAAAGTAGAGTCATGAGAGTGAAACATTTACTTTTCATCCTGCAATAGCTCTTTTCGTTCACAGAAAAAATGTAGTGATGATGGCTGCACACGATTTACCACTTTTCTTTTCTTTTTACTGTATAGTTTAAGAGTTAGACTTTTTTTTTACATTTGCAAATTGTATTTCTTTCTTACTCTTTTTGTTCTTACTTGTGATATTTTATACAATACATTGTCTCTCTTCCTCTTTTTATAAAGTAAATGGCTCACAATTTTTGAAAGCAGATGAGAAAGAATAGAACTATCTATGCACAAGCATAGTAAAAAAAAAGAGAGAATAAAACACATAAATGTGCATGTAGGCATAATAATATGTCTCTCTCCATTATAACTGATATAAAGAAGTCAATGGGAAGAAAAGAGGAAGAAGAAGAAGAAGCTTCGTCTTTTGATCTATAATGGAATTTACACACTCATGCCAACCAAGGAAATATAGCCAAGCCAACCAAGCCTCAGCCAAGGCATGCAATATACATTATACATACCTACATATATATTATATAGATTGAACGTATAGTGTGGTAATATACATACATACGAGGTTTCTAAAATATAGAAGCGTGTATGTGCTTTATGGCACTACACATGCTCACACAATGTGAATGGTTTTGCCACTTTGTGTGCTTCATGCGAATGCGATGCGAAGGCGACCATTTTTCTCCTCATGGCGCCCTCCGACCAAGTCCGATGATTTATTACTTGTGAGTAGGAAGACCGGAATATTACTTTAGAGATAGGACAGGTCTCCTCGTGTTGAGAAAAGTCCCTTTTTCTTTTCTTTCCAGACTTTTCATCTCTTGTATGCTTTATATTTTATGCATACGATGAAAGTGTTATGCTAACCTTTCAAGTTTCAAGCTATACTATATATAGAATATAGATATGATATATATTGCAAGGCCTAGTATCCATAGATATAAAGAATATAACGAGATATGGATACTATACCTTTCAGTGTTACAGTTCAGTCTGATTTAAAAAGATTTTGACTTGAGATATTCTTTACTTTATGTATCAGTGAAAACTTTTTTCCATGTTCAATAAAATTTATTTCACTTTATCGTATTTATATTAATAAGACGAAATACTATCTCATGTCATATTTTTATGACAACTATACATTTGAATTCTTTTTCTTGCTCTACTTTATCTTATTCCTTCGGTTTTAGTTTACTAAATCAAATACTAAACTCAAGATTCAAAGAGTCCAAGAAAAAGTAAATTTAGTTAACTTGTGTACACGACTTTGTACAAACGAGTAGAAAAATCCAGTATCTCAAAAGACTACTAAATGTTTTCCCTTGAAATCAAAGTATCTATATATGGCTCATTGGTTTAACCAAAGAGCCCTTGAGTTGCAACATATACTCCTTTGATTTTCTCGTTACAAAATACCTTGAGTACAACAAGAACTAGAAGAAGTGGAGACGCTAAGATAATTCAATTCCTGCGGGTGCAACTATCATCAGTGAAAATTGCAGCAACACTATTTTGTACAAGAGAGAAAGAGAGACCATTCTCAAGGGCAATTTGCACCTCTTATACACAGGTTTTCACACACTTTCTATAGGTACACAAACATGTATTTACTTGTAACAAGTAAAAAAGAGACAGCAAAAACAAAGTATGTAGTCCTAATCCAGCTAGTGAAAAGACTCCATATAAGTATACAACACACGAATACCATAGGCCACAAAGAGATGTATGAACTTGACATCCAAAGAAAGAATGAAGTATCAAAACATTGTTTCTGAGTGTACACAAAATGTTTCTTCAATGATGATCATGATGATGGGGATGATGATAATGATCGTATATATTTTACATACACAATATAGGTGTATAAAAATGTACATAGTATACAACTTTTACGGCGAATTAAAGGTTGTACCTTACTGTTTTTTTATAGTAAAAGATTATGTAATGTACTGGTTGCGGAGTTTCTGCGGTCATGTTTTCAATGTTGTATTATTGTACTCTGTACTCGTTGTATAATAGTAGAAGAAAGAAAAGGACGAGGATAAGGAGGAGGAGGTGGAAGAAAAGACGAAAGACGAAGAGGAGAGTAAATGTAAGTGTTGATAGAGCGTAGTGTACCAAAGTAGACGCCGTACTTTCGCCATAACAATTATTATAATCGCAAGCGGAAAGGAAATTCGTGAGAGCAGTTCTCAGGAGGGAAACATTCTTTGAATTACGATGATAAACTAAGAAGTGTTAGACTCGTATTATATTATGTAACATATATATCCAATATCCACACACACACACACGTTGTGGTATGCATGGACATGCAATGCTTTATACTTTATACATCTAGAGACTTTGAATGAAATACATGAGATGTCTATACACATGGAAATCTTAGGATATAGGCAATAACTTGTATACTCGAGCCCGTACAAATTTTATTTCTTATTAAGATCACATGATACGCAAACATAATAAACCATATCATTATTTGTAGTTTTAATTTTAACAGTTTAAACAAGGGCTGTACAATTTTATCAGACTTCACATTATTATTACATTTATTATATAATAAATGCTTGTTATAAGGCTTGTTATGTGTACAACTTTACTTACACATACTTTACAACTCTTAATTCACGATTCAAGCTCTGTTCAAAAACAAGCATTAAACCGATTGAATGGAAGAAAAAGATTACAGATAGTATGAATGAAGGTATATACAAAAAGTACACATCGATATTTTTTTATTGTACTTTTTATTTCTACACTCTACATAGTGATTTTTTTGTGTGGAATAGTACTTTCTTCTATCTGTTTTCAACATAAAATATACTCTTCCTTTTCTCATTCACAATTTTTTGAGGAAAAAAAATAGTAGGAATGTGTTTATTTCAGGAAAAAATAGAAGCCACCCTCCTATAGTATAATGATAACATGAAGGGTGTCTGTATGTAGAGTATAGAGTATGGACTATGAACTATGTATAATGTATATACAAAGTACAGGACATCCCAAGTTTATTTATGCGAGAAGAATTTTGATTTCAACGCAATTTTTTGTGGACAGGCGAGAATCAGAGGAAATTGCTTGACTTCCAAACCCTTTTTCCTGCACCCTGCTGTTCAAGATATCTAGTTCTCTCTTTTCATAGTCCCTGGAAACATTCATAATAAAATATTTGGCCATGTACATGCATATTTGCAACAACTGCCAAACTTCCACACACATATACTAAAATTAAACAGCTACTATGTACATTGTACATTCTGACTCTTATAGTGTGAGCAATAGTTCAAAAAGGAAGAAGGATACTTCATATGAAGTTCCAATGTTCGGATGTTCACATGGGATCTTCCCTAGCATGATTTGCACAACTAAGCTCTAGAATATTTCAAAGGTATGATCCTTCCTAACTCTACAGATTATCATACAATATGGAATGTATACATGTCAAAATAAAATCAACCCCATATATTTTCCATAGTGAAATCCTAGCTTCTAGTCTCATTAAGCTTTCATAAAATTCATAACTCCCGCCTTCTACAATCCTCACAGTAGGTAGTGGATAAGAAATACTAAAGATAGAGAGATACATGGAGAGAGAGAGAGATTTATACACAAAAGGAAGCAAGCTAAAAGTTTTAAATCCCAATCTTTTTTTTATTATATGATTCACGATACTGCAAAACTAAAGATTGAATAAAGTTGAATTTGAAATTCAACTTGAACATGGTTTCAGATCTGAATTCAAATTTCAATATTTTGAAACTAGAAATTTGAAACTCAAGATTCTCCGGGTTCATAAATATTCATAACGTCATAGTACAAAATCGATGATGTTTCATTATGTTCTACTTTCTCTCTCTTTATGTATATTATGTATATGTGTATTCTCCTCTCAAATTCCATATTATTATCCAAATGAAATGCTGATACTACATGCTAGACACTACACAATATATAAAGTTTGCAAAGCAGACAACAGACACGCTGAACAAGAGAGAGAGAGAGCAAAAACTTTTGTATAGTTGTTGGCATTCTCGGTGCTGTT
The DNA here is from genome assembly GCA_019776565.1 of Sminthurinus signatus. NCBI lineage: Eukaryota > Metazoa > Arthropoda > Collembola > Symphypleona > Katiannidae > Sminthurinus > Sminthurinus signatus. Next base: position 26,704 of record JABASP010000978.1, on the reverse strand, counting down.
ATCATCGTGGTCGTGGTCGTAGTGGTGTTATATACTATAAAATACAACTGTGAATTATGTGAAGTCACAATACAACCCAGAATGGTTCATCGTTGATATATTATAAAGTCCGGAAATTTGGATTTGGGGGCAACCAAGCAAAAGTCGCCTTCGGTCGCCTCCATCTATTCTGCACGAAACCAAATCATGTCATGATATTCATATCCAATACAGTGCATTATATATGTACAATGTACATCACTACATGCTCCTAGTCTCCTGTGTCTTGTGTATGTATGTCTTTACTATCATTGTGTATCATACAGTCTTCTACAGAGGTCTCAATATTGCCAACAATCTATTCAACTATGTTTTATGTTGGAGGTATGTGTATAGTCATAACACTTGAATTTAGATGAAATGCGATCTCATTCTCTGAATCACATGGATGCACAATATACCTGTACATACAGTACATGAGACTGTCTAATGTCTATTGACGTAGTGCTTCTACCCTCACATATATCTATAAAAATATATTGAGCAAGTGTGTGAGGAATTGTTTCTACAACAAAATTTAATACATATACGCAAAATATCACACACGTTATCATGTACAAAAAAAATGCATTTATGACTTGAGAGCGTAGGCTTGTAAAATAGTAGATGAAATACAATGTATGTATTTATATATGTTCAGGAACACATCCATGTTCCATATATATATGCATTCATACAAAGTACAAAAATCTTCTATAATACTCCATGCAACCATATTCCATACATGCATACAACGGAATGAGAGAGAGAAAAAAAAAAACCAAGAGACGAAAATAAAAATTTTCTATGGTGAAAGTATAAATCTGTCCGAGTTTCGAAGTGAAACACCGATGATAACTATCTAAAGTTGTTCGGGCTATCAAAACGTCAGGCCTTTGGTGGAGTCCATTAGGACTGTCCTCCAGGCGCCATGTCACACATTGCATATCCTGTATTATCAAATTCTACACAATCTCACTCCTTTTTTCTGTCCCTGAAATGTCCATGTCTCATTCTTTGTCTCGTAGATTTCTTAGTAGTATACAAAATACAAAAAATAAAAATGTATAGTATCTTCACTCCCTTGATTGCCGTGTGATCTATAGTGTGTATATTTTTTTCACAAAGTGTTCAAAATCATCCCCTACACGTTACATCACTATCACTTTGTATCTTTACTCAGTAAACTAATACTTGTAATACTTATATTTGTACAAAATGTGCTTTTAACCAATCTCTTTAATAAAAAAGACAAACATTCCTTTAAAAAAAAGAATCCATATCAAATTCAAAACAGAAAACAGCACAATGAGTTTTTTCAGACTAAAATCCTCCCTTTAAATAAATACACTCATGTAATGTTTACTATTTATTATAGTAACATGAAATTACTCACAGAGAGTGAGAGAAATTAAAAACAGATTCAATTCATACAGTAATAATTGTAATACATAATAAATAAACTGTCTCTAACGCAAGACAAGTTAGATGTGGAAAAATGTGCTGCGATCAATATTCAAAACTTTTGGCACGTAACGATAAAACAAGAAGAGAGAAAGGGGAAGGAAAAATGTGAATATTTTTAAACTCTATACTACGATTAGGATTCTATCCTATGAATACTGACATCCTTGTATCCAATGTAAAAGTATACTCAAAACTGCCTGTACTTGCATACATGTAGATAACATGCATGTCTTTACATACATATATTCATGCCTACATGCATACATTTCCCTGGAAAGGAATTTATGAGGAGAAAAGAGAGAAAATTTAAAGTAAGTATAAATCCTTTGCCAATGCAATGCATAAAAGCTTGATATAAAGTTCATGGAATAAATCAGTCAAAATTTTTGCTTAAGCCATGCGCATGAGAGTCTGGAGGCAGCTAGAAACATTGATCGGTCGGTCGTGGACCATCTCCAAAACACGCTGGCTGGCTGGAGTGTTTGAGTAAGTATGTATGTATGCCTGCATCTACACAAGAATGTGTTTCCATGCATGTGAGCATACCATACCAAACCATACCTATGCATATGTACGCATTCTGTGGACTAAACTGCAAAAGGATTCCAAAACTACAATAGAACCAACTGGTATCAAAAGAAACAGCAGGAGGAGGAAATATACGTAGACGGCAAAGGCTGAAGTACTACTACCCCATGTACAATATACATGCAAGTCTCTCTCTCTCTCTGTACATGTTGCACGGGGTTAGACTTAAGAAATATAAATTCTATCTCTATAATATACCAAATGCCCAAGACTGCTCGGACCTCTTTACACACACTAGTCTCTACTGTTTCTTCCTTGAAGCTATACATCCTGAATCCTGCTGCTACTCCTACTCCAACTCTTCCTTCCCTTCTATTTCTACTACAAGAAAGAGTACATTTTCTCAAGTTATATTTTATACGGACAAGGAAACCCCGAACCGAATGACTAAAAAGAGAGAAAGAGAAAGAGAGAGACAGAAACAGCAAAAAGAAAACCAGGAGAACTCTTCCTCTTTTCTCGTCTTCACTCTTCTTCCTCCAGATATCTTTCTCAACTTAGACTTCCAGTGGAAAGTTTTTTTTTTCTTTAGTAAAAGAAATAGAGTATTTTTGCAAAAAGCAGAGCTGAGACGAATTTTTCTTCTTTTTTTTTCTACTACTCTTTCTTTTTCTTTGTAGTCATCTTCGTATTCTTCCTTTTTTTCTTTCCTACTGATACTTTGTCTTCGTTTTCTTATTCACTTGCAGCTCGCTGCGTTTCATTCTTTAACTTGGCTACAATCTAAAATATATGAGAATAGAAGTGCTCTAAGTCTACATATGTCTCTCAAATATCTATTTTTCTAAAGGCTTGAGCTCCGATAGCAAGGAAGAGGAGGAGGAGGAGGAGGACGACTACGACGACAGAGGCAAAAGACATGATTCTATCCATTCTTTTACATATACACTTATATACTTGGATGTACTCTGTGTGACTCCTTTATGTATATTTGAAAGTGTACATTCATATGTGTATGCATCCTTTGAATGACTTTTATACAATGTTCCTCATTCCGAGTCGGATAGAAAAAGTATCTTTTAGTTTGATCAGAAAAAAAGGAATGGACCAGACTTGAACAAACATGAGAATAGATGGTCGACAGTAGCTAGGAAAAAATTATATCCTGTGTATATACCTATATCTGACCATACACATGTATGAAATATACATGTAGTAATCGACTAGCCGAGAGTCAACTGAGTGACACTAACTTATCAAACTTTGCCTTCAGCTAAGTGAAGTAAACCAACCAACTTTCAACTCTTAAGTTACCCAGAAAAGAAAAATGAGACAGTACATGCATACATACTTTATGACGTAGGCTAAAGTCATTGAGTCAGATTCCGCAAGTGTGCTACATCATCATCATCTAAAGTCGTCTTCAGTTCTCAGAAAGTCAAAGCAAAAAAGACACATGAGAAAAAAAACTCCATTGTAGATATATGTATATAAAAGTACTTTTACATTCAAGCTCAATTTCATTTAATATAATATCTTGAAACTTACTCTTTATATTTTTTTTATATATAGATATATCTTAACTAGATAACACATGATAATAATATTTATTGTCATTCTATTTCTTTAGAACTGATGTACAGTAATATTATGTTATGTATGCATCAGTTTGTATATCTATGTATTTGTAGAAATAAAAATATTTCCAATATTTCATAATTGTTAATACAGCTGTATGACAAACTTATTGCTCAAAGTTTATAAACAAAAATGTGCCTACAATCTCGTCCATATATTTATTTTCTGAAAGCCAAGAACTTTTATACTATGATAGATACTTACATAGCTTTTATCATGATCTCATATCATGCAATCGGTAAATGGATGGCCAACTATTTTTGGTACAAGTTGAAAAGTTATGTGCTAACTATACTACTGCACAAAATCTTCAATGTGATCATATTGAATTAATATTCAAAGTAGTAGTATATAGTATATAACATAATATTATGTTATGTATTCATCATGTAAAAAAGAATTCAAGTTGTACAATGTACAATTTTGTTAAAATCCCATTAATTGAATATCTTTTGCATTCCTTTGAGATTGAAAGGATGTTACAATAGTATTCAATAGACGGAATATTTAAGAATTATTTACATGGACATTTATGAGTTGAATGAGAAAAGGCAAACTTCTCAATTAAAGTCTTCTTTTATTCACTTGATGGAGTAAATAAATCATAAAATTGATTTAATGTTTTAATTGAGTAATAGAAATCACATAATTTTAATAAAAACAAGCAATGAAGGATTGAGAAGGAGGAAACTGAGCCGCCCATAAAAGGTATAAAAAGGACGGAACGCTTCAAGTTTTTGGTAACATCACATTATGATGACCATATGTACAAAAAGTTTGGGTTAGGTGGGAGCAGCACCCCTGCATGCAATCTCACTCTCTATTGCCTTCTTGGACGAACCTCTCTCTCTCTCTCTCTCTCACTACTACTACCACTTCTTCTTCTTTTTCTCTTTCTTTCCTCCTCAATATTACTATCATACCCTTGCAGTAAAGTGCAATGCAATTCAATGCAGTTGTGTACTTATGCGTCTATGTGCAAGGAAGGTCTGTTGTAATGTAATGTATGTAATACAAGTCCGCCATTAAGAGCAAAGATCACGTAAAACGTTATCTTTCTGTTTCCTCTTCATCCATCCACACAGCCCTTCTTTCTCTGCCTTAACTTTAATTCACCCGGGTGTTTGCCCTTCTCAATCCACAAGTTTCTGATATTTTTCCTTCCGTACATACATACATGCATAAAACAAACATGCACGCATCTACAGATACAGATACAAATCCAAGTACAAAACAGATTCTTCTGCACAAGATACATGTGTAACTATATAATACTATATACATTTTTTATAATATAGATAGATAGATAGAGAGAGAGAGGGAAAAAGAAACTCGTTATCATGAAAATCTGAACACAACTGATCGGCATGTGCAATAGAAAATCTCACTAAAGCTTTCCTATAAAAATCTAAAAAATAGTCAATAGTATCCGTCAGTATTACTCAGTATACTAAGGATATTAGTATAAGCAATATAGACAGTTGAAAATTGACAGTAGGGATTTTTCTTGAACATAAAAAACTCCATTAACTTCAACTCTAATGATCATCAAGCATATTTTATACATCATTTTGATTTGGTATCATCCTCCGATCAGAATATATTCTAACACAACTTTACTTTTTTTCGACATTGATTTTTTATTCAGAGTTTAGTGAGTTTGTGATTTCAAAATGATAAGAACAACATGAAACATTTAAAATTTAGAATCATGTCTAAAGGTATAATTACATCTAAAAATACGTAAAATTTGTGACTTTATTACCTCAATTCAATTCGATTGAAGAGTTGGGGAACTTTAAAGTTTTCTTCCAACCATCCATTTCATTCATTCATTTCTCACAATTAAATTTAAGGAAATGCCCGCCTTCAACCCCATTAATACCATTCCCAGGAACTTCCTTCACGAAATCTTATAATATAAAGTGTATAAAATAAAAGCTTGTCTTATCGATTGATATCCTTTCCTTCATCTCCCTTTACCCAAGAAAGTAACTTTTGTATATACAAAAGGTATAATTTTTCCTAACAAAACTGTATATATACAGTAGACATAATGCATATTATATGGATAGCATTGGAAAGGCTTAGAGTTTAGAGAGTTTAGCAACTTGCTTGATGAAGAACCAATGGAAAATAAGCAATGCAGCGTGCAGTCGCATAGTAGTAGACACGCCTAAATCACTACTCATAAGAATATGGACACCAAGGATTATGTTTCTTTTCTCCTTCTATTCTATACTTTCTCAGAGTCTCCTAACAAATAATGCTAATACTCTCATATTAGTAATAGTAATAATAACAGGAACAACAACAGTAACATGCAAAAAAGAACAAAAAGAAACATTCTTGTACAAAAGGGGGAGAGAGACGGAGAGAGTAAAGTAACGGAAAGTAAATCATTGTACGAGTAGAAGTCACGAAAGGGTCGTACTTCCTATATACATTATTATTATTATTATTAATAAATAAACCAGAAACTATGTTATTAGATACACGGTGATGCTAATATAGCTTCTGTAGAATCTAGAATATATAATGGTTTCACATGTATATCTACCTGGAATTTAGAGTAATTTTATCAGCACTACTACTATAATATTATGTACTGCTACTATTTTATAAACATAGTACATGTGTAATTAGCTTACAACGACTACTGTTTCAAATTCTTCTTTTCCTTTATAAAGTTCCTTTGAATAGAAAACTTAGCAAAAGCCGAGTAATAATAAAATATAAGGAAATGCAAATAAATGTACAATACAATACAAAATACAAAATAAAAATAAAAGATGCTTTACTGGATTTTCATCTGCTAAAATATCTAATGATATTAATTCTATCTTATCAAATTCAAAATTTCCTATTTGTTTGCAACTTTTAGTAATACTGGAAACTGGAAACAGAAAAATGTTTATAAAACTTGCTTTTCAAAATCCTCTCAAAAACCCAAACAGTATTAGTCTTTGTACACTAAAGTATATTATTATTATTATGGTATAAAATTGTGTTCTAGTCGTTTCTGTATATATTTCTCGTAAGTAAAAGTCAAAACTTTCTATTGGTACTACGAGGTTTGTTCATTCGAAAACAGTAGAGAGAAAATGGAAAGAAGAAATACATGGTGTATATACAGAGAAAGGAAGGAAAGAAAAGGACGCGGGTATCATAATTTTTCTGCAGAGGTTAATTACGTTGCTGTGCTTTGCTTTCACTATATTTATGCAATATATGTATCTAAATATCTCCTCATGTATAAATACATACATATATATATTACGCAATGTTGTATTGAAACCGATATCACCCTCAAGTCTTTGTAGATACGCACATATATTGAAAATGAATACACACTTTTTGTATAGAAATATGATAATAGTATATATATATTTCTTCTGTCTGTAGTCAGACCCATGTGAATATACACATATATCTATATACAGATATTAGAAAATAAAACGGACAATTTTGTTAAGATACGGTAATTTACAACTACAGCAAGGATAATATAGTAACTTACTTTTCTAGTTTGTTTTTTAAGTACTTATTTATGTGCTGGCCTAAACAAACTCTGTTCACTCGTGTGAGTGTACGCGTGTGTGAGTGGGTATACTATGAATGTATGTGTACATACATTGTTCAGCTTCTAGTTTCAACTTCTGCTTTCTGCTTTTGTTGTTAGGTCGTAGCAAAGTAAGAAAAAGAAGACCTAATACTTCTATTTAGTTACGAAAAAGAAGGAATTAACAGTACAAGACGTTGTATCTATGTATATAATATAGGTATAAATATATATACATTACGTGTGTACGTGTTTTTTTGTTTTGTTTTTGTTTTCCAAAAGCCATTCATGTATATGTACATTGTACATGTTTAAATTTCTTATTAGGTAGTTCATGTGTGTAAAATGCAAACATGTTCTTAATAATGATACTTTTGCTGGCTACGGAAAATTAAGTGTTTGTCCAGGATTTATTATAGCTATTTTAATTCCAAGAAAATGAGAATGCAAAGAAAACCAGGAGTGAATTTACAAAATATATACTACTACTACAACAACAACAGATACTTTTTGAAAAACGAATACTTATTATGAAGGAGACCAGTAAAGAAATATGATACACTCTTTTAATCCTTTTAATGGATATATCTAAATATCTAAACATGTAAAAAAAAGTAGATACTATTAAGTTTTTTTTTTTTTTTAAAAACTAAAACCAACATCTCAAAATAAATAAATAAAAAAGTAAAAAAGGAACTTTTTTTTTAGAAAAAATGTGGCACAAAAATTAAAATACTTGAATTTTTATTTTATTTTTTATTTTTTGCCTTTACAGATTTCAAAATTGGATCGAGTGTATTGAGAACTCTAGGCACACACCAACCACACATATGAAATCAAGGAAATTTTCTCATTTTATAACCAGAGACGAGGAAAAGTAGGAAATGTGTAGGAAATGAGTGCAAACCGGCGGAGGAAAGATAAACGAAGAAAGAAGCTTAAATCAGATGGCTAAGACTGATTCGACTTCTTTGACTGCAAATCTTTCGTCGTCTCCTTGAAATTATGTAAGGGTAGAATCTACAAAGACGTCTGGAGAAACGAGAAAGAGAGAGCATGAACGAGAAAGGGAAAAGTAGAGAGAAAAAGCAGCCATACTGATGGGAACCCCAATGAAAAATGGTCCACAGAAGAGGAAGAATATCAAAGAGTATAATATGTAAGAGACTTATAATATAAGACGCCCACATCTCCTTGCATGCATACAGAGTAGAAAAGTCCTTTTCCTTTCCATTCTTATTCTTAGGTCTTCTACTTCTATTTCGTCTTCTTCTTCTTCTCTTTGCAATTTAAATTACAATTCCAGTCCCACATACTAAAACTGTGTGTGTGTGGACTATCTCTCTTCCTTTTCCTTCTTTCTCGTTCCATTCCTATGTCACAAAGTAGTTCAATTTTAGTTTCTATAATATATTTCACACACACACACACACAAGAATGAAATGTGACTTTAATTTTAAAACCTCTCCAATTAATCTGAACAGGTGACAGAACCACTTTCTTTGAAAAGGAAAATCTAAGGAGATGTAAAAGTTAAAATGTGGAGCCAACAACAATGGACTGCAACTATAAACGACATTGTAGTTCTAAAGTATACCAAAAACGTAGATATAAACCCGAATTTTAGTTATAAATTATTATCAAGATTTTAGTTTTTAAAGATACATATATAAGATTCAAGTCAGAGAAATTTTTCCAGATATTTAAAAAGTTTATAATATTCTTCTTTTTTAAATACAAAACTTTGCTATAATCTAACACAATTAAATATATATATAATTATTATTAAGAATCCTATTACATTTTTAAAAGAATTTTTTTCCTTTCCCAATATAGTAATATTTTTCAAAATGTTTTTTTTCTCAATAGCTGATTCATTTATACTTGTATACTTAATAATATAATCACACCAACAACAATTAAGAGTGGTACATAGTCGCCTATTTTCATATTACTTTTCAAGTTACACTTACTTAGATTCAAACAACTAATCACGCTAACTACATAATCAACGCAAAAATATGTACAAAACACATCAACCGCTACCACTTTTTTCTAATACACAACTCTCATTATCTAATGAATAATGAAACTGAACTTGACATGGTTTTTTTGTCTGTTTACATATCCAACGTACATAATATAGATAATTTTTTTTATATATAATATATAATAAAGTAATAAAATTCTAATTTACCTTTTATATTAACCGTTGAATTTTTGACCGGTTTGACGCCCAAAAAAACCAGTTTTTCGCTATATCTACCCTTCATAGTATATTATGATTACTAGATTTATACTGAAAATATTTGCAATTATTATTGTTAATAATAATAATAAAAATATTCCTATTATTCAAGTTACACGAATTAATTTCACTGTACATGACTAACCGACACTTTATTTTTGAATTGAATCTCTGAGAATAAATACTTGATTGAAATGGACACGTTGTTGAATGTAATATTATTATTAGTATTATTATTATTACTTCCACTATTAATAATAACACGATGTAGTATATAGATATTTTCTCTTAAATAATTGTAAACAAAATTATTAATGTCTAGTAACTAAAGTAAACGACATGTATATGAGTATATATCTACATTAAGAAAATATATAATATATATAGATATACTGTGTTAACCATAGAAAAAAAAAGAAAGATAAGACAAGATTAAACTACTACCAAAAAAAAGAGTGAAAAATTCATAATGGCGGCTAAAAATTAAGGGGAACTCCCTTATTCTATGCATGTAAGGGATAAGGGTCTATGTGGCTTTCCAGTAGGAGGTTCAGATCGTGGGTGACTTAAAAAAAGATCCTTTACCAACATCTGTGAACCTTAAAATAGGTATTGCATAACCTCTCCATCCCTATATATAGTAGTAGGTAGTAGTATTTTTGAACATTGTATTTTGTACAATATTGTATTACATATTATATATTATACACAGTACAGAGACCTTTACCTTTTCCCCCTCTATCTTATATTATACTAAAGGCTCCTAACGATACCTACACCTCCTAAGAAGTACACTTTGTGTGTATAATAAGATACATATTATACTTATATATAGATACATACCTATGTTTCATTTTATTGCACTATAATAATATTATATAATCCTAACCTTTTTATAACTATATTGTACTTCACACTCTGCATACTTTTTTTTATCCCTTCAACAGTAACAAGTAACAATAATAGGTCAAGTTCAGAGGAAACACCAAAAGAAGAACAAGAAGAAGACAGCTTTTTTACTTTTTAAGTTTCCAGAAAAAGAAACTTTAGTTATGTAATACTACATTGCCATTCTCATTGTACATATATAAGTAAAAGACGAATCTGAAGGACATTTGACGTTTAACTTGAAGGGTCCTAGTCATAAAAAACCGGTGTCTTTACAGAGACAAGCATCAAGCTGTTTTTAAAAAAGTCATACCCAACAATGTTCATAATAATACATATAACTCTAAACCTTAAAAAAACCTTTAAATTGCAACACACCTACACTATATAAGTATAGCTTGAACTTTGTTGTATACATATTAAATGCTTAAACTCTACTACATCCATGAAAATACATAATATTATCACCTTGTATACTTGTACAATGTACGCATTTGTAGATACTTTTTTAAGATGATCCAAAAATAACATAAAAAACTGTAACAGGATTCAACCCAACTGGACTAAACTGGACTAAAAAAGAGCAATATAAAGCATAATATTATATTATACAAACCGATACTTTAAAATGCCTAATAATAAAAAAAAATAAAACTTTAGGTAAGTTAAAAAAAATCCTTTTTTAATTTTATACAACCTTCTCTCTATTTTGCTTTCATTCTCTCTTCATGTTTTTGCTTTTTTTTAGTTTTCTTACATAGCTTTTTGACTACACAGGATGAAGAATTCTGGACAACAGCAAGACATGACGATGGACAATGAGAAGAAGAAGAGTCTCCAATATAAAAATAACTGTCCAACTTTTGTTAAAAAAAAGAGATGATCTTGATTCTTGATGTTGTCGAAAAAACACACACAAATACATATCGATGTTGTAAAATAACGGCAATATAATAATATATGATGAGCACCCTTCTAGTTTTAATTTTAGGTCACTTTTCTCGTCTTTTCTATTTTCACTTGTCACTTAAAAAAATGTTGTCTGTCAGTTTAGTAGTTATTTTGAGACTGAAAACATCTCCACAAAAATTAATAAAATACTTTTTTTTACAAAATTTTATAAAAAATATTGAAAATTGAAAATATTCGAAAATCAAAAAGTTATAGAAAGAAGCGGCACTTTAAAAAACATTGAGTTTAATTTTTGATTTTTTATTGAAGTGTGATTGAAGAATTGAAAAAATATCACGTTTAGCAATATTATTATTATTACTATTGTTAGTCTTTTAACACCTTTAATATTCTTTTTCTCACCTGTATTTATTGCAGTTCTAATTTTTACTGATATAAAAGGATTTTGTTTGTGGTCTTGTTCAGTGATTATAAGTGTACAAGTGCTTTTGTGTTTGAGTGAAAATGGAAAAGGTTGAAAAGTGATTTCAAAAGAAGATTTTTTGTGTTTTCACACATCAAGTGTCATCATCATTATTATTATTATTATATTGGATCTAAATTAACAGGTAATGACCATTTTAAATTATTTCAATACTTTAATTAAGAATTTTTGCATTTTGAACGCATCTGATTTGTTCTTCATCTCATATATTATACACTGATGTATATCATACTAAAAGTATATTTTTTTAACAAAAAAACTATACATTATATATGCTACATATATTATAAATAGATATTTAGTAGGATTTTATAGTGTATCATTGTTTATTTCAATTTTAGTCAGTGACGGTCTTCCTTCATAATAATAGCTCATATAGTTCATATAGTATCAAAATATTATTATAGTTTCCAGTACAAGAGAATATTATTCTTGTGTAAAATTTTTTGTCTAAATATGTGTGTAGGCAGGGAAAGAAATATATATTTATAGGCAGAGAGGGTGAAAAAAGACAGAAACTTCTGCCTGGATTGCAAATATGGTAAGCTACGAGCGTATATGATTTAAATTGTCGGATTTTTCTTTTTCCTCCCGAACCCCGAATCTTCTACAGTACACATTGTATACATATCATGTGAAAGCCACGAATAAAACACATAAATTCATATTTCCACCTCTCAACTTGTCATATCATGAATCATCATTTGAGAAAACTTAGACTTTGAAAAGAGGAAGAAGAAGAAACAAAAAAAAAGGGAAAAAGTACAGATGAAGAAAAAAAGAAGTAGGTCCATGCATACCAAATTGTTTGACTTATAAGAAAAATGATCTGCATTCCACGAGTGCATTGGCACATCATTTTATACTTTTTTTTTTACATGGTACGTACTTACATTATGTGAGCTCTACATAATAATAAGTTTCTTTTTCTTTACTGAGGTTTAAAATCTATCTCAAAGGATATTCACTATTGTAATATGAACGATTAGACAGTATAACATGCGTATTACTATTATTATTATTATTATTATTATACATCTTTAATATTCAATCAACATGATGGTATTAAAACATGGTATTTGAATATATATGCTGAGTATGTATAATATTTAGATCCAAAGTATACATTGAAACATTAGCTGATAGCTTTGTTCTGTATAATACATAATATAAAACAATGCCGCATGTGATATAATTTTTCTTGTGGCTATACACTTATATAGAGAGAGGTGGTGGTTTCTGTGGTTCCTTGATGTTCCAACTCTTTCCTACGTTTCATACACAAAATTCCTATAACATTATATATATTATATTACATTACGTATAGAGTATACATATAAAGAGAGACTGAAAATGTAAAGGAGAAAATAATATCGACCAGTCATAAATCTCCAGCTTTTGGTATTCTAGAACCTAGAATATAGAGAGATCCGATTTGGCTTTTTGGTTTTTGGCTTTTCCTTTTGGCATGAGGGAAATTTAGCATCAAATTAGCAAAACAAAAGCCTTCCAAGTCAAGAAGCTAGGGATGGAGATAAATCAAGCGTTATCAAGTAGCTCCATAACATAACGCGACATTTCCAATTTTCCTCTCTGAATGCATGGATTCATGAGAATTTCAGTATCAATCTAAATTTTCTTCTCTCTTTCTCTTCCTCCAGTGCTCCTTCTCTCTCTCTTTCTGAATCTTCTAGAGTGAGGGTGTGTATGTGTACATTTCTAAGAGTTGGAAGAAGTTGAAAATATGTATCCAGAATAGGAAGTAGTAGTACAAGAAGAAGAAGAAACGTGTGCAGAAGTACAACTCCCTGGCTTTTTTCTTCTACCCTTCGTCTTCTTTAGTTTTAGTAGTAGTAGTAGTAGTGTAAGCCACCAAAAACTGAAGCTAAATCTAAAAGGAGAGAAGGAAGATATAGTAGTAGTCGTACTTTACCGGTTCTTTCCCTTTTCCTCCCTCTCTCTCTCTCTGTCTTTCTCTTTCTCTCGTACATTATATATAGCTTCACGTGTACCTAGATACGTACACAGAATACAGAGACTTCTTTGTATTCTAAGCAGAAGACTTTTGGAAACCCCATGCCTATCCAAGTTGAATAAATCTGCTGCAAATCTTACATGCATGCGACTTATTGTATGCACCTCACTGAGAGTAAAACTACTACTACCTACTACTATATGGCTTCTTCTATAATAATACTATACAAAATCCAAATCCTAGTATAGTAAGAAATAGTACGAGTAAAGTAACAACTACAACCATTTCTTGGACTATGTGTACAATCTTGATCTCATTTTTAAATCTAATACCCATACTATACCAAAAGTCCGAGCTCCCCTTTTTTGTCTTTTTCCTCTCTGTCTCTGTGTATTTCCTCTCATCCTGTACATTTTACTCCTTTGACTCTCCTTCTCTTTTTAATATGTGTAATATGTTTCTCTTGATTTATGATGACACATCATGTTTTAAAGTTTGGACTGTAAAAGGAGCGATTGGACACACTTGCTAAAAAATATATATCAAAAAATAAATTCAACTGTATAACTCTGCTAACACTACAGTACTTTGTACATGTATAACATCATATGGCAACCCTTTAAACATGGAGGTACCTACACATTGTTATGAAAATGGATCAAAAATTTATATTTTTGAAATCATTTAAGCCAGATTTAGGATTTTGGTTGATGCTGAAAAAAATCTTTTAAAGGTTTAAAAAGAGTGTCTTATGTTGGACAGTACATTATACAAATTGTACTGAATATTCAGTGCATTTTGAAATAATTTAAAATAGTAATGAATAGTCATGATTGAATATTGAGTAGTTATCTGTATTTTTCCATTCACAAAACAGATTACGTATAAGTTATACATATTATGAAATTTGAAAGTACTTAAATAGACAGATAAATATTTACATGAAATGTTGAATTGTCATGTGACGAAATATTATACTGTACAAAGTGCAAAAAATACTTAATTACTCCTCCTCTAAAGATTAAATTAAACTAAGAATTCTAATAAGATAAATTGCACTCTTATGTACAAACAGTAGACGACGAAAAATGGATGATGGAGCGACCATTCTCAATGTCAAGTTTGTTGTAAAAAAAAACTATACACTACAGTCTACAGTTTTATGCAGAAATGCAGAAATTATACGATGCACGAAAATTGTACAAAGATTAGGTTAAAAACTTCAAGTGTGCTAAGTAAGTGAAAAACTTTTTGTTGCCGACGGCTATAAATGCATTTAAAAATGTAGAAAGAGTTAAAAAAATACAAAGAAGAAGATCAGGATAATGATAATAGGTGCAAGTTAAGAGCTGTGATGATATTACAGATTCCTTGAGACTTGAGACAATCTGGTCGTTTCATTTATGCACTTTGTAACTTAAAAAAACTCCATGTATCTTTATCCATGACAAAAGGTGTATAAAATTTGTTGTTCTATATCACTGGTCAACAGTGAAGAAAGATGTGTAGATTTCATAAAATTGATCCCAGTAATTTATGTTTGATTTCATCTATATACATAAAGAGTACCGATGAATGCATAACCTTTTGTAGATAAAACCAAAATTTAGACATTTTGAAGATTTCTCCTTCTTGAAACTTTTTAAACACAAATAAAATCTCCGTAATTACAAGGTGATGTAAAACAAAACAAATAATGAAAGGTATTACATATTTTGTTTAAAAAATATTTATGTGCTTCAGTTTCTGGGTATAGTTGTTATCAATGAAATCATTTGTGCATTTTCAACCCTTCCCGAAACAAAACTATCCATGTACATTGGATTAAAAACAGAGAGCTTCCTCTTGTTTTAACACAGAGCGAAAACGAATGTGGTCACTCTATACTGTATACTTGGACTTGAAAAGATAAATACTTGAACTTCCAAACTAGTAGTTATAGTTTTTTTTCTAATTACAAACAGTCGTCTTAAAATTTTGTAGGTATTCAAAATTCAAAAGGCTATTTCCTTTAAGCAATTAGAATTCTAAACATTCATACTACTGTTAAAAGTATTATTATTTGATCATGCGTGTACAGTGTACAGTGTACAATGATTCTTTTTCATAAAAGTCTCCATGTTTTTTTGGCGGGATAGGACACCTATATGCAGAGATAGGTGTAAGTCAACATTTTCTTTGCCTATGGATCTGTGCAGTCAAAGTAGGTAAATCTATTTATGCATGACAGTGTGCTCCAAACATGGAAAAAAAATATAATAAAAACTTGCTTAGAAGTAAAAGAATAAGAAGATTAGTGAGTTTAAAGTCCAAACTGTATATGTACGCTCTAGAATTTAGACTCAAGAGAACTGTAGTGAAGATGGTTGATTGGTACAAAGAAAAACGTACGTTCAAGAGTGGTTGTGAAGGAGTTGAAAATTTTATGCTTCGCTCTGCGGGTGGAAGCTAAAGTTGTCCAACTCAATGTGGTTTCTTTCTTTACATCACATTATGTACTGTGTATTTCACTCTCATATTCATTTTTGCCTTAGATTTTTTTTTGTGTGTGTCTCATTTCCAACATTGTGGTTAAAATGTTTAATTTTTTTTATTGAAAATTGTATCCTGCTGATTTTAGTACGTGTAATGTATAAAATTTCCTCGTAAAAATGTAATAGAATAACACTTGTCTTGTATTGTAATTGTCTTTTGATACAAATCCTATTGTTCTTTTGTCAACAAAAACACTACTATTGGTATAGTTTTTCAGCATGACTAAGAAATTAGTTTCGATACGATTTCAAGAGGACATGATCATTCTATGGCGAATATTGAATGACATGGCAAATCCTAATGTACGAAAGAACAATAAAGTATTACTGATCAATTGCCGTAAGGGAATTTCCATATCTTCTCTCCATTTCATACTAGTGATAACTAAATTATATTGTATTTAACAGAGATTTATTATACGTATGAGCTACTAGGAATTCAATGTCCATGTTTGCATTCTTGTCCTGAGAAAATATCTCTGTCAGTCTTCATAAATTTTGAATCAAACTTCAAGGGAGTATAATGTACTACATTTATATGCTCTATGATAAAGAGACAATAATAGGATTGATCATTGATCGTTTAGGTGATGTATGGAAACATGTTTCGATGTTGCCTACAGGAAGTATTTGATTGAAAATAATAATAAATCCAGTTGTCAAACTATTGTCTATAAAAGTAAACTAATGAAGCTGAATATTTGCCGGTAGGCTTTAAAGATGAAAGACAAAGAATGAATAAAGAAATTCCACATGTTTTGACTGCAAAAACATCAAGAATATGTACAACAGCAAAAACTTCGCATTTAACTTGTAATCATTATTATTTTATAGCTTTATTACATATTGATAAAATTTCAAAAGAATTTGTTTTACTTTAGGAACTTTTATCAAAGGCTGTCTATTGTGTATTATGCTGTATTACTACTTGATGAATAAGTCTGAATTTTTTTATTCAATAGACCAAAGACAAAAGACTACTATAATCTAGAATGTCTAATATGTTCTACATAGTAGTTAGTTAGTTGGTATTTACGTCATCTACATACTAGATAGTCCAGTACAAAGGAAAATGAAGGTAATATTTTGTTTATACATACTACACTATAGACTTTTAACCATTGTATCTAGTATCTACGCATAGAAACTAAAAGAAATTAATGTCCACAGGGCATTTAATAAACACTCTCTCACTCATAGTAATAAGCTGAGTGAGATTGAATGCTTATGGAAACATCCCACTATTTCGTTTTAGTTTCGGAACATGCAATCCGCAAGCAGAAATTAATGGAGAAACCCATTACTGAACCTAGTGGAAATAACAGGTTGACTAAATAACTTAATTTTTTTTTCGCTCTTCTCCTTATTCTTCTATAGATATTATAGATACATGAGTCTTTTCTTTCTTCTCTTCACAAAATTCAGCATGTACTTAAAAACTTCAAACTTAAACTTAAACCAAACCACAGTTGAAAAAGTTTCTTAAAGTTTTTCATGACTTCCACTTTTGTCTTACAAGTCATATAGTTATTCTATTGTAACATCCCAACAACTAGTATACTTCAAAAATATCAAAGGTAAAAGTGAAATGTATTTTGTATACGAAATACGAATAGCAATGAAGACATGAGTCAAAAAATGCCTGACTCTAAAATTTCATTTCAACAGTACATTGCAAATCCCTTTATTCAAAATGATAGAAGGTGCAGTGTATATTGTATAGTGAGTAGATGTGATGTCATCTTCTTCTTCTAGATTCTAGATCCATGATTGCAGTATATAGTACAAAGTACAACATAGTGCAAAGATAATGTTCACAGGACGAACTGCAATTTGTGATGTAAGGAAGAATGGAAATGGAAGAAGTCTGTAGAATGTAGAATGAAGAAGTTTTGTATTTTGTATTAATTTCTTGTAGTACAGAAATGATTGTAAGAAAGGGAAAAAGCAAATCAAAGAAGGCATTTCATGTAATTCGTAAACCAGTCTTGTTTTAAAAATTAGAACTTTATCTATGATTATTTTCTCCATCTTCTTCTTCTTCAATGTTCAATGTTTCAATGTTCATAATACATACTTATGTAGTACGTCATTCGTTGTACATTGTACATGAACATGTTACACCATATGTTATGTGTTATAAAGTCTAGACTAGTATCCGTGATTATTATGATGATAACCAAGCGTTTTTTGATGGATGGAAGAGAATTATGTAAAGATAGCCCTTAGGATGCATGCTAATCGTATTCTAACTTGAGATTATTTCTCTTCCATCAAGAAACAACAACAAAAACTATTATACTACTACTGTACTGATAGTAGGGCTTATAGTAATATATAAATGTAATATGGTTAATACCATGTACCATGTACTCCTGCTGAAAAAACTGCATCAGCATGCTCGAACGGTTTGCTTAGTTGACGAATTATTCAGCATTCCCTATCAACTTACAATAATATTATGTCTATCATACACTCTTCTTGTCTGGTCTGCTCTATTCTGCTCTTGTCTTGTCTTGCCTTGTCTTTTCCTTCAATTTACACTTGCATTATACAAAGATAATAAAACAAGCCACATCAGAAGCAACAGCAAATTGCACAATTATTACTTTTTGATGTTTTACATGGTTTTATGTGAGGAGAATACGGAATAAGTATAGTTTTATCTCTCTTTCTTGGACTACCAATTTTTGCAATTTTGTGTTTTATATCTTCATCATGTTTTTTAACACATCATATCATTACAATTCAGCCTCAATTTACCTACACGTAGACCGTTTGATACACAATACGTAATGCATAATGGTGGGTATACTATATTGCCATATCACGCACCAAGACAATTCAGAGTTTTTTTTATATACATTTACTAAGTTTTTCTGGAGTCTGTATATTGTACACTGCATCTGTATAATATTCACTGCAAAGTGCAATACAGTTTCTGATCTTCACAAATAGGTTTTTTATAGTAATATGTTTTATATCTAATAAATAAATAAATGGACACGGCAGAACTTGGAGTTGTTGATGTGTCAATAATTAGTCAATTTTTACTCTATTTTTCCTTGTACGTGTATATCTATTATGAAGAAAAAAAAATTGGGTGAGAAGATATTAAAAAAAAGAGTAAAAGTAGAAGATGCTTAAAAGCGTTAATATCATAAAAACTATCATTAATGTTTTTTCATGACTATGAAAATTACACTATAGTATAACATGAAATTAAATGAAAGTTCCTTACTCTTGTCCTATTTTGCTGTTTGGTATGGTTTTCTCCATTCTTTTCTTCTTTTTCTTTTTTGGTTGAAAAATGGAAAAAATTGGAATTAAACTCTAGCCATCTTATTTAATAGGGATATGGATCAAAAAACTTGATAAAACTTTTTTTTCGGACTTTTATTTCTTCTCTCTTTCACTCTCTTTTTGTTCGTCTTTAAAAAAGCTACTACTATAATATACATGCATGTGTATATGTATGTACATTTATAAGTAGTAGGTTTTCCATAAAGGCTACAGATGAGTAGTAATAGTATAGTATGATATAGTAAATAGTAAGTCTAGATTCTAGATGGAAATTAGTTATGGATGTTCCAGTGTGTAGTTTCATACTTTTGCCTCCTAAAAACAAGTGTTAGTATGAGCATTCATTTCATTCCATATGAGGTTTAATTTCAATTGTGGCATTATTCCATGGAGAATGCATTATACATTACACACGAAATCCTTACATTAAGCAGTTTGTGCATATCATATTAGAGTGTAGAGTATAGAGTGTAGAATTTTCAAGACAGAGTCTTTGCGCATAATTTCATGTGAACGCGATGCCAGACAAGTTTTGAAAATGATAAGATTTTTTTTTCTTTCCATCCTCCAACTCCCTCCACACTACATGTAACAACTAATAGCATAATTTTATGGCTATATCAAAAAATTTGTGTGTACATGCTTCAGTTAGAGAATGATGATGATGATGTTGATAATAATAATAATGATTTTCAATGGAGAGTTGAATATGACAAAGGAAAAGATGATGGGAAAAAATATGATATGAAAAAACCACCGAAGCATAAAAATGATATAATTAGGACTAAATAATTATAATAATATTATGTACTTGATTCAAAGGAAAAATCTACTTTGGTACATAATACAATATTACCCTGTATACTTTGTACTATTCTACAATGGTACAACAATAACAAAAAAAAAGATATACATCATAATACTGTATAACATTACACATTACATATAAAAGATGGGCAAACATGTTAGGAGTTGGGATTTACGATATGCACAAATATAATGATGATCTGTTATTTCCCCTGTTTTGTATTGTGTATTGTATTGTCTACAGTGTACATCAATAATAGTACATAGATTTAACAAGAGGATTAGCCAGAGGGAAGGAAACCAGGATTGACTGGCTTTTAATAAGCTAAATATGAAAATTCCTTTTTTATAATTTAATTATTATTTGTACGAGTTTACCAACTTGTTTTTAAAGTTTCTCACTTCATAACATTTATAGTAATCGTAAACGTGGGCTGGCTAGCCAGCAGACTGACTATACACAGGGAAAGGAAAGGATGTACATTGTACATGGTACACATAAAAGTGAAGAGAAAAAGAAGTTCAACTGCAATTCATTCATTCAACAACAATAAAAGTAAAAGTGAAGAGGCTACACATTCACGGCACCTCGTCTCATTCAATTTTACTTACGTACTCGTATTGTGTGTTACGTTACATTGAAGCTCGTCCAGGAAAATGAACATGAACGTTAGTGACAACATTAACATAACCATTACTATTACTATACAGTTACTTAGTCGTCACCGTCTCATTGCCATCAAGTTAGTTGAAAAGTCAGGACGTTAGTCGAACTCTTGATGGTGTCATAATTGCCCTATTATAATTATGAATTCGATCATTGTCATTTTTTATAAGCTCATCCTTTTTCAATGTCCTCGACTCCTCAACTTGAACGTTTAACTAGACACTACAAACTATGTAGCATGTCTCATCAGTTTCTATTTAATAGTTGTTTTTTCTTCTCTGTACAGTTTTTATAGTCCCATTCATTGTCATATCTACAGCCATTCCTTTTACTTTCTTCTTGTTTTTTTTCTTTCAATTTACATTTCTTCTTCATCCGTTTTACAACTTTTATAGTATGTATAGTATGATTAAAACTCTTTCAGTTTTAATTTATATTGCACTGAGAGATACGAGAATAATAATAAAAATTAGTCAAAATCCTTTTTCGTGTATGAATTGAATTAATATTCATAGTTCCATTGAACTTTTTCGGAAATTCAAGACCTCGGAAATTTTAATATCAAATTAGTTTTTGACTAGAATATTAAGTGAAAAATTAAAGGAAAGAAAAAAAATCTGGAAGGAAAATCTCTGGAAATTTGGGGTACATATGACACTGTAAAAAAAACTCAAAAGTAATTACCCTGGCTTTATCAAACATCAATCTTAACATGACGCATAATAAATATAAATTTGAAGGGGTTGATAAAATCGACCAGAGAGAGGGAGAACATTAGACTAGCTAAAGTCAGAAAGCCAGCGATCTAACCTGTACACTAGTGTACATACACTGAGAGTCCAAAAGAAGTTTGAGCTTGGCAACTAAACTTCAATGCTCTATGTTGTTTCTGCTTGGGGAATATCTAAGCTGTCCGCCTTTCTAGGTTCTCCGCTAGGAGCGTAAAAGAAAGGACTGAGAAACTTGGTAGTTCCTACAAATGTTCCGAGGTGGCTATCCCATACTGTGTCGAATTCAAATGCTCTCGGATCTAAACAAAGTTCCAAGTTCCAAGATACGCTACATGGAAACATGAGAATATTACAGAACCCAAGCCAAGCGTGTGCTTGGTTGTACAATACTCTGCTCTCCGTTCTCCATGTAATTTCAGATACTCTTATATTAGATACTACCCAGGAAAATTCACCAGCAGTTTTGTTTGTATCAAAGTCCAGGACACATATACTTTTTCTGGCTTTGCTAAAAGGTTGGCTGGGGCTATGTGATTCTTTCCTTACTTACAAACATTTTCGTTTCTTTGAAATAGAGAAAAACAATTACAATAGAGCAGTCCAATAAAATGACCAGTTATCTGGTTGTGAAATATTTTTATTCTTATCCACATAATATTGTTATTTTTTGTATCATGAAGATCGAAGCAAGTTTGAAAAGAAACTTTTTCCATGTTAGCTAAAATGATGATGGTGAAATATACTTCTGGAGAAAATGGTTACAAAAGTATAAAACTACATAATACAAATACAAATATTTTGAAGATAATTTGACATTGCACGGCATAGATAACATAAGACAAGACAAGTACAACTCAAAACTCAAATAAAATAAATATTTGTCTTTTCTCTTCCTTCTCGTCTTCAAAAAATGTGAGTAACTCAACACCTCGGATAATACTAATGTATCTATATATATGACTGATTTTTCCTTGTAAGAAAACTTTTCCTTCTTATTGTTCTTCTTGTACTAGACGAGTCACTACCTTTTTGGCAGGTGTAAATAGATTAGGATTTTCTCACAATAAAATCTCGTAAGAACTACAAGTTTCATTGTGGACGGGAAATATTCTTATCTAACGGATACCTGGTTTCTCGACAAGAATGACTCTCCAGCACGCACCAGCGCTTGGTTCTTTCTCTCACACTTTCGGTATTGTACTTTGCCTTTGCCGATCCGCTCCTTTCTCCCTGGTGCTTCATGTGTATATTTTGTGCACACGGCACCCAGAAACAGCAGTCGGCTTTTACTCAACGTTCAACGTTCAAAGCACATATATTCCAAAATACAGCCGTTTATAATATGAAGCTCAACTTTCTTTCTCCAGCACTTGAAGCTTTCGCCCGGCATCGTCCACATAGGCCGTAGAGTACACGTTATACGTGTATCTAGTATCTACGACTAGTGGTCACAATGTATAAATGGCTAAATTGTTAACCTGAGAAGACAATGTCAAATTTCCCGTTCTCCGTGTAGTTCTTTCAGCCTCATATCCAATACATACTTGGTTTAACAAAAGTAAGTTTATTTAATAGAGGTGATGAACATGGAGTATAAAGTATACGTGCTAACACTAGAGTACAAAAAATTGATGTTTGTACTGGAAAATAATTTCCACCTCTCGTTTTAGTTGTAGAGCACATGCGAGTCGTTCTGGATGATTATGAGGTTTATTTACACTTTTATGATGAGGAACCAAACAACTAACATAAATTGTATTGAAATGTTCTTCTATAGTTATTTCACTAGTATTTCATTTCAGGTTTCTTTTATATGTTCTGAAACCCGAGTCAAGTGCTTTGAAAATGATTTTTTGTTTCAGTATTAAAAATTAAACTAATACATAATATAGCAAAAATATTTGGTTTGGTTTTAAAGAAACTTTGTAAATTAATTTCATTGCAACTGTTGCTAAGAAATCGGAAAAAGAAGAGTGATTATCACTTAAGCTAGATGTACTATTGCTCTTTGGGGAGGAACAGTATAAGCATCTTTTGGAGGAGAACAGAGTACAACTACAATACACAAGATATAAACTGTAACGGGTAAAGAATGCAGAAGGAGAAGATTCGGTGGGTAGTGTGCGTTTACGTGCTTTATGTGTCACATTCAAACTCACGTCTACAAAGAGCAGTGTGAGATAGCCATGGCTTGTTTATGGGCGTATTCGCATCTATGTACTATGTACAATGGCCTGAGCGTTGAGAGGTGGGAGCATGAGGATTTACTTCCTCTTCCAATATTTATCATAATTTAGGCATTAGTCCGACACATTCGATTCCCATTGGGACGAATTCGTCTTTTTTAGAGCTTCTGTAGGAATTTCTTATACCAGTAGCATGAATGTCTTTTTACTTGTTCGTTGTTCGTCCACTACCTGGCCTTTCTTTCTCTTTCTAACTTCCTATGTATAGCACTGCATTGCATTCATTAGAGCATAGAGTATAATTTCTTATATTTTCACACATTTATCTATTTGTTTGGCTATTATCTTGTTAATATTCATATAAAGCCAAAATGAAATGGCTGCAATGATATTAAAACGGAACAAAGAAAAACACAGTAATAATAACTCCCCAATGCACTCGAGGAATCGGAACTATGAAAACCACCATGAAAAATAAATGTAATGAGGAAAATTTGGACTTGCCACCAAAGTCTTATGTTTATGCATGGCGGTGTGTTGTGACTCATCCTCCTCCTCCTTGCATCAAAATCATGCAATCTATTGGTTTCTATTGACTTAAACACGTCGTCAAAATTCAAATGGTTTTGTGTGGTAAGAAGTTGTATCTGTAGGTCCATTACGGTACAGATACGGTGTTAAATACTAAACACACATTCATGGTTGGTGTCAAGTTATTTCATTGTTCATTGTTAGTGTTTACCAAGTGTTTCTCTATGGATCACCTTCATTCATTAAAATGGATATTTGGTGCTTAAGATGAGCACTTTTGTTTAATGGTACTCACTGCAAGAACATTATGTACACAAAATATCCATAAATTCCCTTCGTGTCTTGTTAGTTTAGTTTAGTTGGTTTTACTCTGATGTAGTAATACTCGTACATGTACTTTGATATGTACTGTAGTGGGAAAGCTGGTTTGTGGGTGGACATGGAATTTGATTACCGCTAATTGAATGCTAAAGAGAATCATAAATGTTGAAAATGGCACTTGCTAGTCATTGCTCGCTCTGAATTATTTATTAAAAAGAATATAAAAAATTATTACTAATGCTCTTGCTGAAGTACTGAGAGTTGTTATAGGTCAGTGTTCGTAGTTCGTATAGTTGTTAAATAATCACTTGGTTTACAAAATATACTTGATTATTAGCATACAAACAAACCAGCTCGGATTTTACTGCTCTTTGGGCGGGCTAAGGAGTTTATTTTAGCTTCTTTTATTCTGTGCAGGTAACAATAATAATATTATCTTAAAATACCTTGAAACTGCTAGATAGTATTTGAATCCAGTAAATGGAAAAAGGGATAGATAATTTTAATTTTGATTTCTAGGCAATTTTAATGAAAATAAATACTGTGAAAGCTCCTTCATTAATCTCTCTCTCTGGTTTAAAACTATGCCAACAAGGATTTGTGTGACAAGTAGCTAACTTTGATTCATGGAACGCCCATGTATCTTTGTGTAGTCACTTACAGTTAGATGTATATGCTTACACAAATAAATTGTGGATGTTGTCTGCAGTAAAAAATGGGAGAATCTAGAATGTACAAACGCTAAATAAAAATATCATCATCGTCGTTTGATATTTGGTGTTGGATGACGGAAACAGGAGTGTGTGTTCCTACGTTGAATTGTTGTACTGTGTAAGTATAAGTATAAGAAATGTTTAATCTGAATCTCTGCAGCTTTTTCACTTACTCACTGTAAGATGTAAAATGTGAGATAGAATTGAGGACAGGTCTCTCTCTCTCGAGTTCCTTTGCATGATGTATTGTGAAAGGATGACGTTGAACGTTGAATTATATGATTGTAGATTTTATGCATGCTTCACTATTATATTTACGTACGAATGGCGAATGGGTATTTATCTAGCAGCTAGCCTGAGTTTTACCCTGGCTTAATAAAAAAAGAAAAGTAAAATACGATGTAACAAAATTCATATTCACATGTACGTTTTTAAGTAGAAATAAGAAAGGAACTTCTGTACTGAATTCTGAAGAACAAGATTGAGACCTTAAAAATTATACGTAGAGTACACAATACACAATACTACAAGAGTTTTCATACTTGATAACTTGATACAACTAGGTACAATTTTAGTTGAAGGTTGTAGCCAAAGACTCCCATTTCCGGGAAAAATTCAAAAAATGTTGTTCATACTCCATCCATCCGTGGGTCATATACTGCACAATACACAATTTCATCCTCTACACAAATACCGTATTGGTATAACATGTGTATTTTTTATGTGACATTCCCGCTCTCACTCACTGATTTATTGACTGCCCATTCTATTCCAGATATTATTCCCTCTGTCCTCTGTTATTAACCAGATACATTCCCGTTTTGATATACCTCGAAATTTATATACTGGGAATAAATGCTGGCTGTATCTAGAATCTAGAAGCTAGACTGCGTACATGGACAAATGGACTGTATCAAAATTCAACGAGGCTAACTCATACAAAAATTTATACATAATATACATATAATTTTCAATTCTCTCGTCGTAGCAATTTTTTTTACCAGCTTTTTGAAATTTAATAACTACAAGAAAAAATATTGGTGAAAATATTTAAGAACGGTTAAAATTGTATACTAACAGAAGTAGGCATTTAATGGCCGGTCCACATTGACTTAAAAATTTTACGTACGTAAAACATTTTCTGGCGTTTACGTGAGGTTTGATACGTAAAAATTTTCATCCGTTTTTACG
>JABASP010000977.1:0-36553 GCA_019776565.1 Sminthurinus signatus | reverse complement strand
TCTTTCTTCTTAAGTACATTGTACATGAATTTAAAATTTGGCACTAATTACTTGATTTGGCAGTAAGTTTAAAACAAAATAAGAAACTGTAAGAAACTCGTGTTTTGTTAATTCAAGCTCCCTTTCGCATCTTTTCCTCCCCTTGAGATTTGATTAGCTCCTTTGACTTGGTTTGATTTGATTTGATTTGGAAAACATAATACAAATTGAAATTGTTTCCTCTTCCGTCCCACCACAAATGGGTTCCATTATTTTACTATTTCTTGCTCGTCTCGTGAATGAGTGTGGCGAGACAAAACGTAACAGTATTTGAAATGGAGGTTCATTTCATTTGATTAGCATTACACACCAAATTATATTGCATAGAGTGTAAGCATCCTGTTACTTACAATCTTGTTAGTTGTGAGACAAAGTCAAAGATAGAGGGAAGAGAAGAGGAAGGAAAAGTATACTTGCATATACACAAAAGGCGACCTCAGTAAATTGTGGTAATTAATTTCAGCTCCCAAGTGTTTCTCCAGTTCTTTGTTCTTTGTGGTTTGTCGTTTTTGTTGATTCAACCTTATTTCACAACTGGAATCAAAATCCAAGTTTCTAATCTTAAACCACAGCTTACAAAAGACGAGATACTGGATGGTGTATATTGTTTTTTTCTGGATAAGCTCCAGTCAGCATACCATTCTTACATACATACTTATTTACTAAAGGAAATGACAATCGCTGTGTCATTATAGTCAGTGCTGTAAATGGTAAAGGAAATGATAAACAAATTTTCAGCCAGAAACTTCACCCTTCGTCGTCGATCGTCGATCGTAGTAAAAGAATGAGGGCAAAAGGTTCAAATTTCAAACTTTACAAAAAAAACTGTGAGCTAAATACTATTTGTTCTTCAAGAGGAAATTGAATGAAAAATGAAAACATTGAACTTTTAAGTAGTATTCTAGTTTTCCACGAAATTACATGACACAAGACACAAGAAAATCACAGGATGTGTTATGTGATATGCATCAAAATATGAGAGTTAAACAGTAAACAGTAAACAGCCAAGAGCCAAGGTCTACATGAAAAATTTGTAAAATGTTTAATACTTTGTTTATGATTTCTTTACATATCACAGATCATCTAGTCAACAAAAAGAAGAAGAAGACCGAATTCAATAATCCAAGTTGTATATTTTTCTAAAATGCTCAGCCAAATGTCCAACAGCGGAATTCTTATACTGACGGAATTTTTAATCTATCTTACGACGACAACTTGTGACTACAAATTGTCTTTTTTATTTGCTTGATTCCAGATTCTAGATTAAATGTATCACAAAGCATTATGCATAAAATCATTCTGACTGAATAAATTGCTCTCTCGTAAATTTTCCCCTGGCTATATTCAATATTTACTATAGTCAATAGTCAACTACCATGTGAATTGTGAATTGTGAATCTTCCTTTCTGACAGTTGACTGTTGACGACTTGGAAATTTTATGATATTCCAATAACTTTTGACAGGTGTTTTCATACTGTGTGAATGAAGAATGAAGTATAAAGTATAAAGTATGAACAATGGACAAGAACTGATGACTGACTGACGGACGTGGACATGAAAAGGAGTTTGGTGATTCAAAATTCATAAATGAACCAAAACGATTGAGAAAATCATACATGATTTACAGATAGAAGATGAATCGATTACAAATTACAAAAGGTTGCAAAAAAACACGTATTGTAATCAAATCTATTGAGTATAAAGCTTTAAGAATTGAGTGCAAGAGTACTTGAATTACTATAAATTATAAATGATTGAAAATTGAACCAAGCTAAGCAATTTGTTAGTGCTACATTTTACTTACACACTCAAGTATCTCGTCTCAGGAGCTTGAGTTTAAAAATTAAAGAGCATATTTTATGCATGTACTGTGTATCTATCTCATAATATCTCATAATATCTAGTCACGTGGAACTACTTACTGTCACAGTACAAAGTATTAAAATATCTATTCTTGTGTATTACGAAATCATTCCTCCTTCATTTTATAACCTATTATTATTATATGTATTCTCCATAGTGTATAGTGTACATTGTACATGCATACCAAAAACATTTTAGCACAATGCAAATGTTGATTGTGAATAGGAAATTAACAAGTTTCAGTAGCTAAAGACGGACATTACTACATACAACATTTCTTGTGCAAAATTCCAAGTACAAGCTCAAGTGGATGCAAATATATTTTATAGACTATTATTAAAAGGAGCGTAAGTCACTTTTATTATTATCCACAATTTTTTAAACTCATTATATTCATGTATTCCTTATGTAAGTAAATCCTAAATGCTCCTAACTTTAGAATGTAAATATTACGTATTACATTATACATTACACTATAAGTTATCTCAGTCTTTTTTTCTTTCATCCTTTGTCATTTGTCATTTGTCATATTTGTTATTTAATTACAACTTTTGTCTGTACTCTATTTAATGTTCCGCACATGACGTAAATTGTAAATAATAAATGGTGAATGGGAAATATAATGTTTAAACAGAGTAAAAGTTGAATATTTATCAACTTGCAAACTTTTTGCATGCAAAATTTCAAACGAATATTATGAATATGAATTATGAATTAATTTCAAGATTCAAGATTCAAGTGACAATTTAAACTAAAAATACTGCTAAAATAATGAGCTGAGAACAACAATAATAATAGTAATGATAATGATCATGTTATGCTTTGTGTTATGACTACAATGAATTTTATCTCATTTTGATATTGTACATGAAAATAATTGTCTAGTTCAAGATCTTTAAAAAAGAGAGAGACTGAAAGTCTGCTCGTGTACACTGTAAATTGTACATTGTACATCGTCTTACATTCTGGATGAAGAATGGGCGACGACAATGAAGAGACATAATATACAGGAAGATTTGTAGATGCGTGTAATAAATAATAAATATGATGCTTGTAAGTACTAAGTACAAGTAATAAAGATGAAGTCATCCATTCCCCATTCTCCATTCCATTTTCCATTCCACCTGATTGTATGATATGCTCAAGTAATTTTTATGATTTATCTTGTCATTTGTTAAAAGTTAGAAGTTAGAAGGAGATGACAAATGACAAATGGCAAATGACAATGGAACATAGAGCTCCTGTGATCATGGATCATGAGCAGAAAACAGACTGGATGATCGTCTAGATTCTGAATTCTGAATTATGTATGAATGATAAAGCTCCTTGAGAAATGCATTAAGAAGGAAATGGTGAAAAAAAAATACCTGTGCTGTTTATATTTATACATGTACATTACAGTTTACAATCTACAAGAGTGGTGCAATATGCCAAGTTGTACTTTTGAGAGGTTGAGACGTTTTCCTTTTCATTTCCTCTCCTCAAGCTTTTCATAAGGAGAGTAAAAGTTTTTAGTCAAGTGTCAAAGTGGTTTTTAGATCCACTTTCCGGTATTCCGGTGCATGTATTATGTACACTTTATTATTTGTTATGCAAGATGTACGCATAATACTTGATGCTTGATGCTGCACATATTAAAAAATATGGATAAAATATACGAGTCGATTACAAATACAAATGGCCTCGTTTACGCACGCATATATCGTACATCGTATCGTATATTCATCGATTTAACATTTGCTCAAAAACTTCAACTTGAACATCAAGTGCATGCACGAGCCTGGTAAAGGGTAGTGAAACTGAAGGAAACTCACACTAAATTCTACACTCTAGATTCGAGACACCAACTCAAGCTCTTGTGCGTGTTATTATATTTATATACAATATTATGGGTTTTTTCTTCCTGAGTTTTTTATACTTTATACTTTAGACTTCAGACTGCAGTTGAGCATACGATGAAAACTGAAAACTCTTTCTTTCTCTCCTTTTTCCACGGATATTTCCGTCTTCCGTCATCCACCAGCCATAATGCAGAATGTAGATTGTAGATTGTAAATGAAATAGCAATATTAAATACATAAATACATAAATGCATCAACCAATTATCCAAATTAAAGAACATGGAGTACACTTTCAATCTTGAATCTAAATTTGAGTTTGGCTGGTGTTTAAGTTTTTGCTTTCAGCTTTCAACTTTCAAATTTCAATGCTGCATGCTAAATGTTGAATGTTGAGCGTTGAGAGTTGAACGCTAAAACTCAGAGTGAAACAAATATCAAGTTGACTTTGATCACTATGATATTTGATGTGTTCTTCCATTCCTTCTTAAAATTCTAAAGAAATACAACACAACATACAACACACAGCAGCATGAAAGACCAAGAAAACTGATAGTGAGTGACTGAGACTGAACGCTGAAAGTAAAATATAATATACCGTATATGACCAAAAATAAGCCCAGCTTCAAATTGTGACCCCCCCTATTTACTTAAGCATTACGTACATACCAAGTGTTCAAATTCTGACCCAGGGCTTGTTTTTGGTCATATACGGTAAGTCCAATTGCTTGTAGCTTGTAGCTTTGAACTTTGTTGGTTTTGTATGCTGTGTAAATGTAAATGCAAATAAAATATGAAATAAAAACTTTATGCACAGTCAATTTAAAATGTATAAAATATCCTATGCATAAACTGTATAAATTTTATATACTGCTTTCTTTTCTTTACTTTCCTCTCTACTGTAAGATATGATGGAATATTATGGAATATGGACAAGTGTTTAGACTTTAGAGATAGTAATTGAATTATCAAACTTCCTGGTTTCGTCCTTTTCGCTGTCGTCACAGCTTGACAAAACAAAACACAAAACGAAACAAAAACAGTCAAACCTTATTGTTTATCTTGAGTCTCGAGTCTTTTGAGTCTTGAGCCAAGATATCACGGTCTCAGTTTCCCACATTCACACACAGTATTTATAATGTATAATATTTTTGTATCTTGCTTCTTGAGCTTGATCTTTTGTCCAGAGTCCAGTAAAACAAGTGTAGGTTTACATGGACGATGAATAGAAAAATATTATATTCCACAACACTAAACTTACTCCAAACTACACAGACATACAAGTCAATGAGCTTACTTAATCACAAATACTTTTCATTTTCCTCCTTCAAAACTTTTACAAACAGCAGAGACTGCGGAATAAACAGGAATGGGAAATTATCCTTCTCGTTCCTCTTATTTATAAACAATTTCATATTATTTTGGACTTGACCAGTGACCAATTGCCAACCACGAATCATCAGTACCAGTAGAAAAGAGAAATAAAAACAAATGTCATAAATAAATAATTGTGACAAAATTTAGTGGTCAAGGAAAATGAAGACGGAAAGGAAACAAAATCATATTATTATGCTACAAAGTTTTCCACAGGTCATTCAAAGTCAAAAAAGTTTCTTTTTTTACTTCTTCACTTGTTCACGTGCGCTACAGAAAATGATAAATCTGATGACTACCATAAGTTCTTAAAATGTAGAAATATTCTACGAATTTAGAATGTAGGACAAAAATGATGAGAAATGAATCATTTTAAGTGATGAATGAGAAATTAGAGAAGATGACATGATTTGCAGTATTTTGGTCACAGGCTATGAAAATTATAAAAAGTTACTCATCTGTAAAATGGGTAATATTGTACTGAGGCAACACAAGATAAACGCAACAGATTCGCAATTCCATGTAAATTCACATCATCCATTTATGTTCTCATGTTTAATATTCGTGTTTCGTGCTGTTTGCAAAACAAGTTGGAACAAAATTTATATTTGTTGAGAGTTGAGACTTGAAACTAAAACCTTCTGAGACAATCTTCTTCTTATTTGGACACTGTCACAAGTAACATGTAAAACATGCTTGTGTACATCACATAATCCCATGTAAATATCAATATCTACAGAACAGATGACAATTATAATAACTCTTTAGGGTTATTATAACTCTCTACTCTCCTAACCTTTTTTGCCTTCTTTCCTCCATCTTAATAAATATCGAAGTAATTCAGCTTCTATGAATCATTTACTTTTAAGACTCCAGCAAAAGCAAAAGCAAATGATTAACCTCTATTAAAATTATATTAATTCCCAATTTTCCTTGTCTTTGTCCTTTGAAAGGGAAATGGCAAAAAGTATCTAAAAAACATTTCTGCTCGTGCAATATGTAAATTGTATATTGTACATTGTACAAGCAAACTAAAAACCCACTCATTGACTTGAAGATTAAAGATGAATAAGAGATTTATCATGTATTTTTAGATGTGTGCAGTGTGTAGTGTGTACATTGTACATGAAAATGCAAATGAAAGAAGAGGATTAACTCCTTGTGGTTTTGATAAGGTAAATATCGTGTTCCATATGTTTAGTGTATTTTCTTGTGTGTAGTGTGTACGTATTATATTATGTAGTCTCATCTGCCAAAATCACATCAAAAGGGCAAAAGGGTCAGTTATCAGAGTCAGCAAAACATAATTGCTCTTATTACAATCCTCAAGCTCTCAACACTCAACACATGTAATACAAATGTACATCCAAATGAAGAATCAAACTGATAAGCTTTTTTATACTCGTTACATTATAAGTATATACTTTTTCCATACTTGGTTCAGTTTCCTGTTTTGACACATGCATCAAACTTTTCACACTACAGTATTGTTGTCTGTAAATATTGTGTTGTATCATATTTGAGTATAGATAGATAAAATAAACATTGAATTTTGAATTTACAACTTACAATAGTTTGTAATTTGATTTGAAACTGTAAACTGTCTAAAAATTAAGCAAGCTCTAAGCTCTCAACTCTTTGCTAACAGAGATATTTGATATTTCTACTATTATGTAGAACCATTGTAGATTGATAAATTTTTACGTTGTAAGTCCATGGGAGAAAAACTGAGTTGATGGCTTCATGATTTTTATTTTTCATATCATATTATTCGGTTATCTTGAATCTTGAATGTAATTTAAATAAATTTTCATTCAAAATTTGTCCGTTGGAAAACATACTGGTTTCAATATTCATTATCAATATTCGTGTACAAAAACTTACAGAACAAAATTACACAACTATTAAAAACCTCATGAATTAGATTCTAGATATTGTAAATCCTCCTAGTATACAAAATGTAAAATGTTATGAATGCTGTTTTGTGTTTTCATACAAGTTCACACTTATTTACCTTATTACTTGAAAATTCAAAATTCAATATGTTCATCTCACTAGACTTGAGACTTGAAGCTTTGAGTTGATATGAGAAAATAAGTAAAGTGTTTCTATAATTCGTGACTGGTCCACAGTCTACAATTTACAATTCATCTCCTCTTCAATTTAAATTCAATGTCAACGGTTGATAGTTGATAGAGATTCAATCATCATCAACTTGTACGATGTACGATTTTTACGATGCATGATAACTTATTTTAGGATTCTGGAAAAAGTATATAGTTTTCCAATGAAAATCTCATAGTTAATTGATTCAGCTTTTAAAGCTTCAAAAAATCGCAAGTTTTTTAATTACATACCAACTTTACGTAAGAGAAATTTCGCAAGTTTCTGGATTCTGGATGGATATAATCTGTACGTGAGATTTGATCATGAAATGTTAAAATGATAATCAATTTATGCGAGTTATGGGAAACTTGTTCAGTTTTTTTACTTCAAGTTCCTCCCTAAATTCAAATCCTGTTGTGAATTTATGATTTGTGGTAGAAACAAAGCTGAATTACTTTAAAATTCGATGGCAATTGGCAGATTCTTGTCAGTTTCTCGACTTTCGATTTGTTATATTATTCATTATGTGTTCAGGATTTTTATTGTAATTTTGAGCAGCGTCCATCTATATTCTATATGCATTTCTTTTTACTATACTATTTTTGAAAAATGAATGAATATTTAGGAAGAGAGCTAATGGTTGTTTGCTTATCTGTATAGATATGTTATTTGTCGGCTTTTTTTTCAGTCCGCTATTCACAGTCCATATCTATCTAGTTCTCTAGTACTTTTATCTTTATCTTGTCAATGCCTGATGTACTACATTATACATTATACAAACATTTCTGTGTATTAGCTCTATAATGAGTACTGTATACTTTATGTTGTAGTGTGTACTTTTTTCTTTATACAGTTTGATCTCGAGTCTAGAATCCTGAGTCTCCGGTTCTAATATTTACTTTAGACAAAAATTTTCTCCTTTTCAACATTCATGTTTCATATGTATAATGAATAATGAGTAATGAATCATGTGTGTATTCCATATCTATCTATAAACTGTAAATTTATTTAAAATCCTGTACTCAGTACTCAATGCTCAATAGGCAAACACAAAACTGACATAAATCAACGAGCATCTAAAATCTAAATAACTTGGTTCTTGGTTCACGTACGATACGTTTGAGATTTGAGATTTAGAACAAGAAGCGTGAGTTTATGTGTCTTCGACATGGACAGATCATCGTCTAAGTATGTGTACATTTGCGGTTTCATCGTATTCGTGATGTGTTGTGACACATGAGGATTGAGGATCAAATTAAATTTCAAGTCACATGTTTAACATTTAACAAATCCTTTGTTTATACCAACAATTCTGAGCCGATTCATTAGTCAAAGTAATTTATATTGTCCATGTAAAATGTAAACTGGAAATGGATAACATTTTAGTCACTTATTCTTTGCTCTGCTTTACTAAAAACTAAAATCTCTACAATTTTTGGTGAACATTCAACTAGCTTTCCAAAATTGGGCATTAAAAGTCTGAAAAAAACAGGAAAACCCTATTGCATGATTTTATATTCAGCATTTTGACAAAAAATGTTAAACACTGTTCGAAAAGAGTGTAAAATATCTCTGTTGACTTTTCTTATGCAAAAGTAAACATTGAATGTAGTCGGCCGCAGGATTAGCATTTTCTATCTGTCGGTCTAAAGACAGGATGGAGCATGAAGTCTTAATGTTAGACTAGTAAATGATATGAAAGAAGAATGCATGCTTTGATGAATATTCTTCTCAATTTCCTTGTACAACATTAACTGTTAACAGTTAAACACAGAAAACAGACCAGAGGAAGAGGATTTGTCCACGCTCCGTGTGTCAATATTTATTCAACTGTCTGGATTCTGAATAAAAATTGAAATTGAGTTATGAAAATAATTACATTATGATGATGATATTACTCTGCAGATAATTATAATAACACCACCCTACAGCCTATAGAAAATGAGTGGAGAGTTGAGGAAGATGAAGCACATGGCACTAGGCACTAGGCACTAGTGATGAAGTCACTCTGCTTACTTCCTGTAATGAAAGTGCTACGGTGTAAAATGAGAAACTGGAAGGAAGGGCAATCATTTTTCAATCAACGTTTTCTACTTTATATGCACAATCCACAGTGTACACCGTATACTGTACAATAAATATGCTGCAGTAAACACTGGGTAAAATGGGAAATGGAGAATAAAGAAGACAGAGTTATTCATATTCTAGTTCTATTATACATGTATTGTTTGCACTAATGTTTTAAATAGGTACCTGCAAGTTTCTCCCTCTGATTTCAATTTCACACCTCAAGAATTTACGAGCCATTTTCTACGACGGTTTGTCGGTCCTGTGTTTTTAGCTTTTACTTCTACGATGCAACTTGAGAGTTTAGAGTCTAGAGTCTAGATGAGGATTTTCTTTGAATTCATTTGCATTTCCATGTATTTAAATTTACTCTCTTTCCAGTACATTATTTCTTATTTTCAATGTTAAAGACTGCAGTTAAATGGCAGGAACAACATGAAAATAGGACTTTGTATTCAAAGTTTAAATGTGTGTTGTTTTTGATGAGCGGATCAGAAGAACCGACTTCAAATGAAGAAAACACCAAACAAAATACACTCTTGCACTCAGTACTTACTACATGCGCATACGTAGCATACAGTGTAAAAAGTCACGATCTTTCTTTGTATCACCTACAAAAGTAACTTGTGACTTGGAACTTGCAGCTTGGAAGGAGCACGTGTGTATAGTATATCTATGCCTTTACGACTTTTAATTACAGGAAGCATACTAATTATCTCCAGAGGAATTCCTAATCGTCTAATCATCAACAATAGCATCAACATCAGCATTTAACATCACACATCGGACCTCTAAACTCTACTCACAAGAGATGTTCACAGTATATTTAATATTTACTCTCTGTACGTTTACTTTGTTTTCTCATTGCTATTTTATATTTTATGTGTGCAGTCGGCTCGAGTTGAGACTCGCGAGTTCACTCTGTTTACAAACATTACTTTTCACCACTTAACGTCTTTATTAAGCTCCAAACTTTGTAATGAAGGCGTTCATTGTCATTACTGTTTGCTCTGTAGACAGTAGACAACATGCTGAAAATAAAGTGAGAGTAATCAGTAATATGCTCAATGCTCACGGCAACCCTCAAGCCTAAAAATTAAACAGTGTATTTTATACTAGAATAAGACTGGAAACTAAAAGTTTGTCTGTTTAGTAGAAAGCCTGAAAGCCTCAATTCTGAAAGTTTCTATTTTCATTGTACGTAATATTACAGTATTTTGAGGCTTTTGGTTTTTGATATGTAACGAGAGAAGAGAAAGAGATCCTTGATCATTGATCATTGATTATACTCTATATATTGTTATAAAAAGAAAACTTACCGCTGATACTGTTGATGTTGATACTGATTGGGCGGTAGTGGGTCGAGAGTACTTGTCTTCCACAATTTCAAAGTAGTTACTTGGACAGATACCCTGAAAAAAAAGGTAAATAAATACGATTATTACGTATGATAAATGGTGAATGATGAATGGTGACCTTTACTGTTTATTGTTTATTATTTGTTATTTCTACGCACGCTGTTTTCAGTATTGGGTATTGTGTATTGGGTGCAGCTAATAAAAGTAAAAATTACAGACTCATTTGAATATCACAAGTCACAGGTATAATATTTATAATTTGTAGCGACCCTACTTTGTGTTAATGTAGTGTGTCATGTATAATTTTGTTTGATGATTTGTCATTTGTCAATGACCTGTCGTTTGGAATATGGAATACATAATATACTACATACTACATCATTCATCGCTTGTCAAAAACTTTATACTTGATTGAAAATTAAACATGGATGATGTGTGGCAAACAGCTGTTTTTGGAAATTCAAAAAATAGTGTCGTATGAATTAAAATAAGTATAGAAGTAATATCATGTACTTCATATTTCATATATCCTGAATGTTGAATGTTGAATGATCATTGTTCATTGTAGTTTAAATTTTGAGATTGAGCAGAACAAAATACAAAAAATGAACGCAAGTGGGTGAAGAATGAGTAAAACACTACTTAATTTATGTTTTTTCTTTGGCAGTAAATTTCACTTGACTTCCATATCCTTTCCATTTTCCATTCTAAGCTGTGAGAGACTTTGTTTTAATTTTTATAATGAAGATTCTAAGCATAAAAAGAGTCAAAAGCCAAAGGGAACTGCAAGTGAATTCTGACACTGACTCTGGTCATTGGTGTTCATAAAAATTACATGTATAGCTCTTGTTTTGTTATTATTGTTATTATTATTACTATCATTTTCATTATGATTATATAGGGATGATTGTGATGATGACTATGATTATGATTATGATGAAGTGTACAGTGTATGTATAATGTGTAAATTATATGGCGGTAAGTTATTTGAAATCTTATTTACATGTGCATAATATACAGTGTGCAGTGTGGACATGTAAATAAATAAGATTGCTGACTCTTTACTATCTGCCTCATACAAAATACATTATACGGCCCACAGAGTGTTTAATTGGAGATTGGACTTGGAAACCACGTGCGGACATGATTTGGCCTTGTTACATTTTTCATGTCGACTGTTGACTCGTGTTGCTTGCTTGTTGTTGGTTTTATTAGTGCTTGCTCTTTGCAGGGCTTTGAGCTTTGAGCTTTGAGTTTGGACTTTTTGGCTTTTTGGCTTTTGGGATGTTCAATCAAGATCAATTTAAGAGGAGGAGATAAACTCAGTACAAAGCACAAGACAAGACAACAGAACACAACTAAACTCTTGGGTGATTCGTATGCCCATTGTTTATTTATGTTGTGTTACATATATTATGCTGCCTGTGTTGTGGATTGTGGATTGTGGAAGTAGTAAGGAGTAAGGAGCAACACAGTCTGACTGAACAAAGTTTCAGACTTTACATTTCAACAGACCATCGGTCGATGTTGATGTTTGATGTTGAATGTAGAATGAGGAATCCAGCTCCAGTAGAATGCAGAGCAAAAATCTGTAGACATCTATTTTATTTTTCCTTCCTTTGGACTCTGAAGTTCAAAGGGACTCATCTCTTTGGAAATCTTTGGATTTTGGATTTTGGATAAACAATGAACCCAGTAGAAACAACAACAAACGGAAGGGAAGAAATGGATAACAGAACTGAGAACACAGAAGATTGCAGCAGAACAGAGTCCAGTGCAGTTGATTCATTTACTGTATTGGGTACTGGAGTTTTTCCTTATAAGAGACGTACGAAGTATTAACACAAGTAACAAGTAACAACACAAAACAAGACAAGACAATTTAATTTAATCCTGTTTATTACGTTTCCTCATCCTTCTCATCCGCATCCAAATCCAAATCCTCGTGTTATCCTAAATGGTAAATGGTAAAGCCAAGCAACCCCATTACACTATCTTCATGTACTTTCTCTCCTTGTTTTACATATTCACGTAGTATTTGTACATTGTAGATTGTAAAATGTAAAATGTACAGTGAATGTGCAATGTGCATGTACGGTTTATTTACTCGTACTCGTACATTCAGTAAAATGTCTGGCTTTTTATCGTTTCGTTAGTGACTTTATTGTTCCACTCCTGCTGCATTTCCAATTTTGACTTTCGACTTTTGACTGTATTACTCTGCTTGTAACTTGTAAAATGTTGCAATGAGCATGCTAATCTTTTGTATACACAATACACACACAAATGTACTTATTCCGAATGGGAGAATGGAGACAAAGGAACGGAACAAGGTACACGCTTCAAACTACCGGAAATCATGAGCATGTACAATGTACAATGCACAATCTACATACTACCCAGGTTTAATGCAGGTTTTTTACCCATTAAACACCATGTTCGCTCATTCCGCATTCGGCATTCGGCATGCACTTTGAAAAGAAAAATCAAATGCCTTTTGTTTCAACAACCTTTGAAATGCAGAATTTCTTCCATTTATGGAAGTTTTATTTGCATTTTCCTCTTGTTCCTTTTGTTTATTTTATATGTAATTTGTAGTTTTTTCAATGTCAACTCGTCGGTTTGAAAAGGTAAAAGGGCAAGAAGAAAGAGTTTTGCTTTGTAATTTCCGGTACAATATCTTGGTCTGTAGTTTATACTGTGAACTGTACTTGGAGAAAAAGCTTCTGTTAAATGATTTATATGCTCCCCTCTTCTTAGAGCCCAGTTTTACCCGGTTTTTCCGTAATCCATAAAGAAGAGTTTTAAATTTGTTGTCATTTTAAAGGTCAAAATACTTAAAAAAACAGTTATGAGCCATGACCTTAAAGCTTTGAGCTTTGAGCTTGTGGATTAGGAATTTGTTATGTGTTGTACTATTTAAAATTGATTTTATATTTTTATTACTGTTAAACATTAAACATTAAACACGAAGTGTCATTGTTTTCAGTCACAAAGCTAATTTACGTGGTACTTGAGTATTGAGCGTGTAAAGTGTAAGGTGCTTCAGTTGTATCATGTTTTGTATGGATTACTGAAAAATAAACAATAATGTGACACCTAAAACTGTACAGTGTAAAGTATAATGAATGATATAGTGTGATATAATCGGAGCTTTTTGATAGGACTTACTGCAATTATAGATAATAATATTCATATTCATGTTCATATTTTTGTCGTCAATGATGATAACAATAATTTTATTGTTATTAGTTATTATTATTGAAGATATGGACAATATATAACTTTTATCAGTTATCAGTATAAAATATGAGATCATTTATACATTTATAACTTGGCAACGACTCCAGTTGTCGAGATCTTTACTGTTTACTATTAGGCTACATAATATCTTCATGTATTATGTATTATGTACTACAGTAGAAAAAATACTTACCCTTTGACCTCTCAAAGCGCAAAGCCACCATCCTGGTTGATTCTCATAATCTACATCAATGACTGTGAGAATGTCACCCTTTCGAAAATATAGTTCATTTTTGGCTTCGGGTGTGTTTGTGTATAAAGCCTTGACTAAAAATCCCCTCTCCATTTTGATTTCGAACAATATCGATGATTTACTTATGTTGAAAAAAATTAAAAGTACATTTTATGAACTGGAACAGTCTTCGATCTTGATGTCTGTGATCTGAAAACAAAAAAATAAAAGAAACAATCAGTCAAACTTATTTTTTTAATTTTAAGAAGCTCATGATAAATTACACAATATACAATACACAACATTTTCAAAATTCAAAACTACTAGTATTTTAGTTGTATGGATTTTTTTTGCACTTTGTACAGAATCACCTATCAAATCCATTCAAAGTTCCCATTAAAAATCAGAATCTGTTTACGACAAGCAAGAAAAATAAAAAAAGCAGGTGGTATGAATCATCTTCAAAACCACACCAAATCCATTCAATTCATAATTCATACAAATGTGTTATCTGTCTCCGTTTGATTTTTGATTTTGATATTTTCCCCACTTTTTTCTGCTTGTTGGCTCCATTTCTAATCTACAATTTACATTTCAAGTGATTCAAGTGATTTTTTTCAATTTTCCATTTAAATGTACAATTCATTTCAACATTGAATAATAAATGCACATGCACATCAACCAAATTGTTGTTTTCTGTGAATGGCAGATTTTTACAGTTGTACTTGTACACTTGTATGAAGTATGACGGAAATTGATACATCTGGAATATGGAGTCTGAAGTCTAAAGTCCAAAGCCTCGTGGAAATTCAGTTTGCTTCAGTTGAAGCGTATGACGCATAACTGTAAAATATTGCTCTTGACTTCGCACTTGGCAAAATATCTACTTTGATTCAGTCTCCAGTCTACAGTTTTAAATGCACAAAAAATCCTACACCAATTTTTTATACAAATTCACTACGTAATTGCAAAGATGGTAGAAAAAAGAGAGACAGCTACTGTGATGAGCTAATTGAGCCGGTATTTGTATTTGCATTTGTATTTGTATTTTCGCATCCACATCTGCATTTAATCTGTGTTGTTGACAGAATTGCATTTCATACGTCTACTCTGTACTCTCTACTCTGTACATTGAACTTCATGCACTATGTGTACTTTGCAGTGTTAAAATATCCAATTCCAATTTGAAAGAGGATGAACGTGAGAAATAGAGAAAGAAAGAAGAAAGAAAGCTCCAGATTGAGAGTGTCACTTTTGCTCTAGTGTTTCTCCACGCCTCTAATCCAATCTCAAATATTCAAATCTTCAAATCTTCAAAACTGAAATAGCTCGGCAGATAATAAAAGTACAAAAGGGAAGTGTATTAATAACACGCATATGTACCTTATTAAATACACAATCTATATCCAAGTATTTATTGTACAAGTTCCACAGAGATAATTGGTCTATTCGTAAGCAGGGCTAAGGATGACAGTCTGAAATTGAAAGTGAAAATTGCCAAGTCATCCTCCTCCTCCTTTTTTTATTTTTATTTTTTGTGTACCATATTGATCATCATCAATATGAGTGTCACTCCCTCCTTTCTCCACACCCCACACTACACACACTGAATACTGAATGTCAGTGTCAATGTCAACGTCAATCTACAATCTACGGCTTTCCTCTTTTCTATTGGTCATTCAAATTTTGAATAAAAAGAATAAAATTGTGCCACAAAAATTATACAGTTGTCAGTTGTCCAAGTAGAGCATGAATTTGACATTTACTTGGTATTTGGTATTTAATACTGCTTTTAAAATATTCCAGAGTCCAGAACACATTTATTAGTATTTACTGTTGACGAATTGTGTATTATGGCTTACGTCTTGTATAATGCGGCACTTTTAACTTTCAACCAGTAGAAAATTA
The DNA here is from genome assembly GCA_019776565.1 of Sminthurinus signatus. Classification (NCBI taxonomy): domain Eukaryota; kingdom Metazoa; phylum Arthropoda; class Collembola; order Symphypleona; family Katiannidae; genus Sminthurinus; species Sminthurinus signatus. Next base: position 20,524 of record JABASP010000977.1, on the reverse strand, counting down.
AAATTAAGGTATAAAAGATAAAAAATGACGTAAAAATAGAGAGATTATATTTTTACTTTATTTCGACGTTTTTTCCTCAAGCAAGTAGCAAAAATGGTTCAAAATACTATATTGAAAATACATATATATACAAACTGCAACTGAAACCGAAACTGAAGCTGAGAAACGAGGAAATGTGCTCATAAAATTCACATTTCACACCATTACCTCAGTTTTACGACTTGCGGTTTATCCTTTCAAAATCGAAGGATAACGAGTAACGAGCACATGTGTTTGTGTGTTTTCTTGTATACATGTGTGTTGTGCGATACTTTTACATGCACACATCTATTTTCTATTTGGACTGTGGACTGTGGACACGGTCAACGGTCTGGAGACTGGAGAATTCTAGTATTAATTTCCATCATTTTTCATCATTGTGCATTTTGCATACGTTGTCGTTACTACCACCATTTTTTTACAGTTTACAGTTTACAACACGGTCAAAATATTTAATTTCCTTGGAAAAAAATACTCTACAAATATTTCATGGACTGGGAATTTGAAATTTGAAATGTGAATGCATGAATTCTCTTGTGCATTTTTTTTTGAGATAAGTCTAAAAGTTTTTTTGTCCCGTAGAAAAATGATAGTAATATTGAATATTGTGGGTTGTGGACACATGAGATATACATACATGTATCTTATACTACGAACTATGAATGATGAGAAGTGTGCTGTAGCCACAACAGGAGACAGCAGAAAAATTTATAGAATTCAGTGGATAGAGAATTATTATTATTATTGAGACTTGAAAGATGAGTGAGATGAGAGATGTGGATCTGAATTCTGAACGTAGTTATTGTAAAGGTAATTTATTTTTGTAGTTGTACTTTGTACTTGTAGTTGACTTAGATCTTTTCAAACTCAAAACTCAAAATTCAAACGTACTCGAATTTCTATCCCGTCACGCAAGGACGAGAAAAGGAGAGAAAGAAAGCAAGATACCTAAATGATGCATCTACTTCTACATGGACTATGAACAATCGACGGACATACAGAGAAAATCTGAGGACAATGCTGATTTTGCTGATAAGGAGAAGGAGAACCGATAGTGATGGATTGTAGAGAGAGCAATTTATTGTTCACACAGCCCAACAATTCATCTCGTCATGTGCGACAACCAACAACACAGAGGAAAAAAACAGAAGAAGAGTTCCTATAAAAAAGTAATATGTAATATGTACCAGTGCCAGCACAACCAACCACAAACCACAAATAAATAAATAGATAAATACCAATACCATTACTAATACTAATACCAATGCCAACACAATATCAGACATAATAAAGGTATAGAAAAACTTGAACACTTGGTGACTAGTGACTCTCCTCCTCAAACTATGTACAATGTAAAATGTACACTTTGCAGGTACAGGTACAAGTTACAATGAAATGAAATGAAGAACACCTCAATTCTCAACTGTTCTCTTTTTCTTTCTTTCTTTGAGCTTTAAGCTTTGTCTCACTTGTTGTTTTGTTTGTTGGAATATGTATCGGATACACTATACACATTACAATTAGTTTTGAATACAGATGACAGAGAAAACTTGGTTGACTCATTCCATCTAAACAACATTGCCTGACTTCTTTCCTCCTCGCTTTCAACTCTCAACTCTCTACCCTCAAGACTCTAGACTCTAGAGTCAAGACGACCAAAGTCCAGTGTTTAATCCGTAATCTGGATGTAGCTTCATGTGCAATGTGCATAGTAAATATATGTATACTGTCTTTAGATCTTCAAGAATTAGATACTTAAGTATTCTGTGACTGTGTTGGCTGTTGGCTGGACTTTCAACATAAAATATTAGTGCATTGTTGTGTGTTCCTTCTACTCAGTACTCGGTATATTATTATGTTATGTGAAATGTGATATGGGATGTGGACTCCCCTGTTTTTTTTCAAGTTTGAACATTTTCACTGTTGTTAACGTAATTCGTAACTAGTAATTTGTAATGGAATTGGAAATGGGTAGAAGAATTAAAAGTTTATCCGCCAGCATTTTTTTTTGTACTCGGAGATGAACTGGAGGGGAAACTTTTAAAACTGAGTACTAAGTACTCAACACTCAACACTCCGTTCAGGCATTCAGTATTGAACATTGAACATTGAACACGGCGTTTACATCCATGAGTTTTAAACGTTTGTAAACATGTGTGGATCGTGGATTGGGATGAATGTACAATACAAAATACAAAATACAGTCAAATGGAAATCTTGACTGAAGATTGTATCTATCTTTTCTTACAAATGTGTACGCATGGGAAATATAAATGGTCATATTTAATGGCACGTTGCAAACTGTACAGTGTACTCTGTACAGTAGACAGTAGACAATACTTTCATTGTACATTGTACAATTTTGAGCTTAGTGAAGGATGATTCCGAATCTAGAATAATTTCTCTTATCCATTTTCTGGTATGTTTCATTCGGTATTCGGTATTTGGTATTTGGCAACTGACATTACAATTTACAACTTACAACGTACAACACTGAGCTGCATTTTTTTCATTCATCTTGACTCTTGAATCTTAACTCTTGATGTTGATCTTGATGTTAGTTCTTTTGTAAGTGAGTTTTGCTATTTTATTTTATTTGAAGACAGGAGATCGAAGATACAAGATAAAATATAGAATACAGAGAGAACCAATGTGTACATTGTACATTGTACATATTATCTTATGTTGAATATCAGCTGGCATTGGCACTCTTGGAGCAAGTCTGAGCCAAGAATTTTTGCTTATAGAGAATTTATTGTTGAATAAACAAAGACGAGTATATAAAAATGCGTGTTAATTTTTTTCCTATCAGAGTAATTCCACTCGGATGGCACGTTGATTACAATCCACAATCTACAATCCAGAATTTAGAATCGAGAAGCGACAAGATTCAAATTCAAATCCAACTCCAAGTTGTAAATGAAAAATCCCTCCTCTCTCTCCCTGTCTCAATTCCTGAGTGTTACATACCATTTAGCTTTAATTGTTCCCAGACTTGAATACTGATGGCTGATGGCTGATGGTGATGAAGGAGTTTTATACATGTATCTACAACTTTTACAACTTCAGGTTTCTGATTCGGTGTTATATCCATAATATATTATAATACAAGCTGTGAGTTGTGTAATAAATGAAGCTTATGCGCCATATGAGCAATAAACCTGTATGTTTGTCAGCTCTTTATTGAACAGTAAAATAAATGGATTTTCTAAGTGAGCATTTTAACATTTAAATACTCTTGAGGTTCTTCTTCTTCTGTAGTTTCTTGATGCGGGTGCTCTTTTGTTTTCTTTTGAAAAGCCTGCTGACTTTTTGCAAGCCCTGGTCATTTATTAAGTTGATGCAGATGTACAATATACATGGAAAAATAGAATACTGAATACTGAACACTCAATAATGCATGCGAAAGGATAAAGAAAGAAGTCTGTGTGCATAATCTATTCAAGTGTTGCATTTTTTTGCTGCAGTGTCGTTCCACACACACACATTTTCTATCAGTCGATATCCACAGGATTTGCTATATGTGGATTATAAATTATGCACCGTGTATCCAATATCTAATCTACTCCTTTTTTCCATCCACATTTCATGTATTTGTTTTTACTCCGCCTCCACATTTATTTATTTATACATACAAACATACAATAGACAATTAACTCAAAACTGAACACGAAGGAGAATATTTTGCTACATGCTCTTATTCAGTGTAGTCGGATGTCTTTCTATCTATTTTTCTTTCTTGTGTAATAAAAATTCCGACCGTTTGCGTATTTTTGTTCCATTTTAAATTCTTTAAAGTAAGTTTGTAGGATGTTTCGTGCTACGTAAGCAATTTGTCATAAAATGAATAATACTTATTCAACAATTGCTTATTGCTCACAATTCATTATTCATAATTCATAATATTCATACATTTTAAATCCAATAAAAAATAAAACGTTTAAAAAAATGTTCCGACACAATTCCAAAGGAAAAATACCAAACAGCAAATATCATACCAATGCATAAAAAAAAGACAAATAACAAATAACAAAGAAGTGGAACTCATTTACAGATAGTAAAAGAGAAGTACGTGTATCTGCATACTTACATGTGTGTTTCATTTTTCATACGACATTCAATTTTCAGTGAAAATAAAGAGTATGAAACATCAACAATCCAAAACACAACACATGACACATAAAACACAAGCAAAAGTCAGCATTGAATGCTGACTGTTGATATTGATATTACAAAAGACGGTAGTACAAATTACATACTTTAAAAAGTATTGTGAAAACCATTCAGAACAACAACATGACAATAGGTTTGAATTTCAATGTTGTTCCTTTTGTTTTGAATTTTTCAAGTTCTTAAACTTAAAAAGTTGTGTAAATACGTGTACAATGTACAATATACAGTATAAATTGTAAAAGCACACCCCATGTTGAATATGCATACAAAAGTATGATATGATCACATATACCGTTTAAAAAATGAGTGTAATGTAAATACATGGAATTCTGGATCTGGATATTGGTAATCGCATATTCAGTATTCATCCGTAAAAAACGTTTTACTTGTGACTATGAAGAAGGAACATGAAATGGATGAGGTCAAAAATAATTAAAGCTCTCTGCTCAATCTGCTCACTACTCTGTACACTGCTCATGAATAAACAACAGATGAAAACAAGCATGGAAAATATAAACCAGTGACTAAAGGGAATAGTTACTAGATATCGCATGTGTGATCTGCTTCAGTTGATTCTTCTTTTTCAATGAATTATTCATGGCATACCTGTAAAATACTTTGTGGAAGTGTAATGTACACTGAACAACTCGAATGAAAACTAGAGCTGGAGTTCTAGCGTTCGTACAGAATTATAATTCAAATCTGTGAGATGTGAGATGTGAGCATTTCTCTAGAACAAGAGAAACAGAAGATAGCCTCTACTTTCTACGCTCTAAACTCTACACCATAGAAAATACAGGATACAACACACAATCTGCTGTCTGTTTCTGTTGTGTGAAGAAATGTTGTCAGCCTATTAAAATTACACTAATTGTTCTCTCTCATGCCTCAAATTCTCAAGTCTGATCAATCTTACGTGTTTTGATGGGTCATAAAAAACACATTGTACTCAAAATTCAAAATTCAAAAGTCAAAACCCAATAAATAATAACGAGAAGGTCATGAATAATAAAATTAGTTTGAAACAAAATGATGACAGTCGTTAATAGTTCATAGTTAATATTTTTCTGAAATGATTATTACATTTTTTACATGTATTATGCATATTTTTACATAATGATAAATAACGTTTGTCCAAATAATGTGTTGACAAAACGTTCAATACCCAATACACAACACACAAAATGTATAATGTATTATCTGTATTGTAACTAGCATAAAAATCAAACTCGGCACTCGGCGACGCCATTCTAATCATTTTTTGATTTTTCTGATTTTTTTCAGCTGGTGTCCAAGATTATGACTCACTTGAACTATGTGCTATGTTCTATGTCTACATATTACATACGTGGCTCATACTTCATACTTCATACACATACTCGTATACTCATGCTGGCAATAAATATATTACACATTACGCATACATAATACATAGTTCATATGTCATATGTCAAACAAAAAGTATCTACATTGTAAATTCTACAATGAGTTTTTTGAACATATGTATTTAGTTATTTAGTATCTAATACAGTGACAATGAAGTGTACCTACAAATGTCTACACTGTACACTGTACATGCTTCAATACAGACACATACAGATATTAGGTACTAAATACTAAACACATGTACAATGTACACGAAGCTATAGTTATAATTTATAATAATAGCCTCGTCAACAAACAGAAAACACAAATATAGATAGCTACACGTACATGTGTAGGATCGCTTAATCTTACTTTTTAGGGTTTGGGTCCACCAACAGCATCATCATTTACGATTTACGATTTACAATTGACGATCCATGTGGAAATTCCATACATCCAAACATCCAAAATCCAAACATCCAACATCCATTTCCAGTCAATTGACGATAAGTTGAATAAATAGTGAGAGTACACGCTCACCCAACTCACAAATTATCATATACTATGCTTACTACTTATAGAAAATCCTCCAAAATCCCTCACGAGTGGAAATATATTATCTACTACACTGTTTTTAGTTTTTAGTATTTAGTATTTAGTATTAAGCATGTACAAAGTACAATGTGTAGAATATCTACAATCTACACAATACACAATACACAAACACCCAACAAGAAAACAAAAATGTCTATGACTTTTCCGTTTAATACACTCACACAAACATACACTGAATTTATCACTTATCACTCAAACTTAAAGTTGGAGCTAAAGTCTAAAGTTGATTCGATAGTAAAGTAAAGAATAGTTTAGAATTTAGAACCTTTTTTTTCTTCTTGTTCAATTTTATTCCATGTTATGTTATGTTAAGGTATATTTTTTGTATGAGTAAATATATTATACAGACTCTGTCATCACAATTCCTCGTATTATATATTATGTATTTTGTGTTATGTGTAATAAAACATTCTTCACGCATAAAAACATAAATGTAGACACAAACACACACACACACACAGTCACAAAGTAATATTAAATATTGTAATATCCTCTCGCGTCGTTTTGGTTCTTTTTATTTCTTTGCTTCCAATCCAAAACAAGGAGTCATAATTTGTTATTTGTTATATCACGGTAGCATATAATATAAAATGTATGCAAATTAATTAAATAATCATCCACAATACAAATTCAGCATGTGGTTCAGCTTGTTTGTGGTTCCTAATACATAATACACTTTGGGCTTATATTTGAATAACTAAGAGCTAAACTATGCGTATGTTGTATATTTTAGATTCCCAGTTACAAATTAAAAATTGTAGGCTAAAGACTAATCTCCACAACCAGACTTTTCACGCGCTTTATGATTCTATAAAAAAACAAACGGAAGAGAAGAAAATACTAACACACAGGCTGAGGAATAGAGAACTTGTGAAGATTTGATATTTGATATTATGTAAATATAAATAAGCACAAAAATAGTATAGCAGTTTGTATGGGAAAAGGAAAGAAAAAGCTGTTGTGGTGAATATTTGCTGAGAAAATGCAAAGTTGTTGAGGGTGGATGAGTTGGAATAATGAGGGGTGGCCTCAACACTCTCGGAATCAAATCAAATAAAACTAAACAATAAACAAAATGCTTCTGAGGCTGTGTATAGCTTGCGTATATATAGTGTATAGCTCAAGTCGCTCCACATTATCCATACATATTATTTGATACTATACGTTACGAAGTACGAGTGGCAATTTGTTTACGTGTGTAATTTATTATGCATGTGTACAGTGTACAGTGGCAAAAAAGCTTTAGGAGAGGAGCACGTGAGTATTAATAATTTAATGTTGATTATAACACCGATTACGATAACACTTTTACATCAATAATATATAATATTTCAAATTTTTTATTAGTACACCAAATACCACACATATCACATGACATGAAATTACATATAAAATATAAATATTCTCAATTCTGTTTGATTTTGATAGGATAAAATTACTACACTATTTGATCAAGTTGGGTTTACCGTAGTTGTAGTAGGAGAAGAAGTAGATTGTAGGTTGTAGTAAAAATGATGTGGATAATATTATTGTAAAATATAAAATAATTCTATGAATTTCACCGCACTATGATCTATAATCTGTAATAACACAGCGACACAACGATCAACGATTTAACAATTCAACAACACAATCACTCATTCAACACTCAACACACACAATTATTATGTACGTATATTAATTTATACTACTTCAAGAGAATCGAGGTTACTTGTCCTTTTATCGGAATAAATTTATCAACTATCAACTCCGGTTCCTCTTTATCTCATCAGGTAAACACTTGATTGTAGATTGTAGCTTGTAGATTGTTGTTGAAAAAATTTTATTTTTACAACGGCACTTTGAATTTTGAATAGATATTTTATATTTTTAATGACACAACAAACAACAAGCTTTTTAAATATGTACAAAAATAAATCCGTTAAATTCGCACAAAATCAGGTCTACATCTTTGTCACTTTTGTAACGGATTGCAATAAAAACCATCATGCAATTTGAAAATAATTCACACTTTTCCAGTTGAGGAGTAAATAGTAAATAGGAGAGGTGAGTTGAGTTCCGTGTAGCTCCTAAGCTTGTTCACATGTGACTGAGGACTGAGCGCATAAGGGAGAGAGAGATTTCATATTGGGTACTGTATACAAACTTTGGGATCGAAGTTCTCACATGAACATGTTACATCTTCCAAGTTCACAATGCAATGCTCAATACTCATACCTATAGAAAAATCTATGTATCTTCTGTGTGGATGTGAGACGTCTTGTTTCTTGTTTCTTGGTTGTATATTGTGTGGCCCCTCATGAAAGTTTGTGTGTAATAGTACTGTTTAATGTGTATGAATGAATGAACTCATCTTGACTCTACATTCTACATGTACTCCACATTTACTCTGTACTCTTTACATTTTGTATTCTGTACTTTGTACAATGTACACACAACTGATGACGACGATGGACGAAGAACGGTGAAGCAGTAGTAAAAAACCAAAGGAATGAATGAAGTTAAAGTTAATTTGGATGTGTGTGTATGTAAGAAGTAAGAAGTAAGAAGGTTACAGCTGAGGATTGCTCATCAGCATCAGCATTTTATTTCTATCTTTTTTTGAGGGGGTTTACTCGTTTCTCTTAACTCTTACTGTTTTTAGTGTTTATTTATGATGACGCAGAATTAAAGAAAAAGACAAATTCATTCCAGATTCCAGCTAATCTCCGCACCCTTCTATGATTTCTGATACACAAATAAGGAATATGGGATACATAGATAAGTGCTGAGTGTACAGTGTACAGTGTACAGTGTACTTTGTATAATGAACAACCTACAGCAATTGTCAATGATTGTAGATAAATTGAGACATGTTTCTAGATTCTAGAATCAGAATCAGTCACATCATGAACCCTGAACAAAAGAGATTCCGATTCATTTATGATGATGATAAAAAGTGTGCAGTAGACAAAATAAGATGTTTAACATTTAATAGCTAAATGTTTTATGTTGTAGGACTTTGTATCTTTTGTATCTTTTGTATTTTATAGTTTTTATATTCCAATTTTCAATACTGACTTTAGAATAAAGAATGAAGATGTTCTATTTCATGCTCCATTTTCCATGTAATAATGCGTAATTTTTACATGGCCTATTATCAATCATACATTTTGAATATTGTACATTGTAAATTGTTAAGTTGGTCTTAAAATGGTGAGATAGATGAGTAATCATAAATATAAGAATAATAATACAGTCGTCGGTTGTCGATGTCAAAAGCTTTGCAGAAAATTGTTATTGTCATTATGGAATAGGTGTAAAGTGTGAAGGTAATTGATTGTATGTAAATCATCAAATATGTATGTTCAATTTACAATTTACAATACACAAACACCTCCACAATACACAATTATGCCATTCGTTGTTCGTTATTGTGTACGGATATTGTGTGTAGCGCGTGTGTGTTTGTGTACAGGAAAGACGGAACTCAAAACTCCAAACTCAAATGCCTACATACTACATAAAGTTCCTAGGTGATGAGTAATATGAGTCCAATGTATGTATTGTTTTCCTAGAAGCACACCTCAAACTTGGAATTTTATCACTCTCACATATGCATTTGAATGGGAATGGTGCTGCTGATGCTGATACTGACGATGACGATGACGATGAAGGTGAGTTTTGATGTGGTGATACCTATTAAAGTATACATGTGAGCATGTATGTTGTACGTTGTATATTAATTATCAATATCAGAGGAGTAGGACTACATTTGATTTTAAGCTTGTTGGCCGCCGATATGAGACGATACGACAGCCAACTGAATTCATACTTGATACAAAATACAAACGAAATTTGAAACAGAGTATGAAATTTATGTATGTACAATATACAATGTATAATCAACAATAAACAATGTACAATACACACCGCGACTCAAGCTTCAAGATTCAAGTCAGGCGACTCTACGCTCAAAACTCAAAAGACTCTTGAAAAAAAAGAGAGCTGGAGATTCAACAGAGGGGTGACGTCAAGAACAAGAACAAGAATAACAACTAAAGTTGTACATTGTACATACTTATGCACAGTTTATAGTTTATTATAATCATACAAAGCTTCAAACGTTGCCCCCATGTTCGTATATTTATACATATATCCTTATTTATACGTACAGTAGAACTACGTAGTACATAGTACATGCACATAAAAATATTACTTACAATTTAAACTGTTCGTGGTGACTTTACTTACATATATGTACATGTGTATCTAATATATTTATTACTTTTAGTAACAAGTGCTTTGTATGTAATACATAGTACATAAATATACACATGTATATTGTGTATGTACTTGTTCAATATTTTTGTCTTCATCTTTGGTATGGTTTTGTTACCCAAGTCTTGGAAGATGAGGACGGACAACTCAACTTATGTTACATTTACACACACAACACACACAAAGCGGATTATAAAATTTAACTTTTGAGAATGTACATTATCCATTGTACACTGCACATGTATAATGTATACCGATCAAGTTTCAAAGGTCTTGTTAGTATTTGACCATTTACCATTTGAACAACTTCCGAAACCATCTTAAATCTCAAGTAGGCATTTTACTGTGGTAGTTGTACACATGTACACATGTAATACATAGAGCAAAGAGTACTAGATTCTTAGAACTTCAAACTCTTAAAGTTTACAGTGTTCCAAATAAATACACCGCCTTTTCCTTCACTCTCATACCTATCCATGTATCATGCATTACCCTTAATAATACTTTATACTGTTTAGGAAAATATGTCACTTATACTTTAGGATTTAGGATTAGGAATTAGGAATCCTAAATTCTATTTATAAAGAAAATTTCATTTCTTTTATCCGTATTAAGTTTTTCAATAAAATCGATAGGTTATGTTTGATAATATTCATGCCATTATGTAAACTGTACCTTGTTCATAGCATTTATTCAATATCCAGGATACCAAACATGCATTTTATAGTTTTAAATTGGTTTTATTTTTGCATTGTAGTTAAAATCAAGCAGGATACCTTCCACATGGGACATGGGTAAAATATTCAAAGATAAATAATAGATAAGTTTTTGAAGATTATAGATTATAGATATATCTGTGTTGTGTGTTTCTACTTTCTACATTTTGTATGTTTAGGGATTATTATGGATATAATGGGCAATAGTCTTTTTTGGGAAGGCTATGTATTCAATACCTGTATTTAGTATTTAGTAATCATATAATAATAGCTATAGGCATGAATGCATTTTTTCTCCTTAGTTCCAGCAGAATTAAAGCATGTTTGTTAATGTAATTTTAAATAGATAATAGATATTTATCAAGAAAATGAATATGAATATTGTTAAAAGATTTAGATAGATATGCCTTCCAGGTTTTACTGTAAAATTGTAAATCCATTTTTTAATAATTTTTTTTCAATTCTTCTCGTCGTATAATCTGACGGGAATCTCCTTGTACTGCCTTGAGATGACTTTTGAGGTTGACTTGAATGTCAGGTCTTAGATATATTACATTGCTGTGGTTCGTCGGGTGGTCGTTTTGATGCCTAAACTCGTTCACTAGTTACTAGTTACTAGCCATTAGCTATACATAATATATATATACAAAATATTATTATGATATACTTATACATTATATATTATGTATTGTATTTCGTATACATATTACATATCATGCTCACTGCTCACTAAAGTCAAAGAGAAACCTCTTCTCTCTCTTTATCTTTCCCCTCTTTTTCTCCTCATAGTCTTTTGTATTTGATAGACTTTTGGAATTTCAACAGAAAGGAACAGAAGTCTCAGCTTTTAAATAGCCGTGTGTATAATATAATATTTACATTTGTGGATATGCATATTTTATATTCTATATTATACATAGTTGATATTTCCATACTTCTAGTTTCTAGATTCTAGAGTCTACACATTATAATGTGCGTTATTATTACCATGATTATTTTACATTACGGAGCAGATCATAAGTACTCAGCTTTTTGTGTTCCTTTTATTTTGTTTTGTTCGGACCGGGCTATGATCAGACTTTAGACTTAAAGCTTGAAAGTCAATGATGAATCCTTTTTTGGAAGTATTGAAAGACACAGAACAGTTTTGTAAGTCTCTGTATTCTATTCCTTCAGATTCTAAACCTCCCAGAAAGATTTTTTGAAAAGTCAAATGAGAGTTATGAATAAAACGAATGTATAATATACACTATACATACAAGAAGCCTGTACACAGAACAATGTTTTCTCCAAACGGGGAGAAAAAATTGTTCAACCGTTCCATGTCCTATGTATTAGTTTGTTGCACGTTATGTTTACATATTTCATATTTCTCGTATACATATAATACGTATTAAAGCTTTAAATATTACATATTTAATATGCTTACCAGTTTGTAAAACATGATAAATGCAAATAACTCGGACGGTTGATAAATATTACACACTACACACGTGTAACGTTACATGATACACAAATTCTATACAAACGTATGAACCGTTGTGCGCTCTCCACTTTATTGATATTTACACTGTGTACTTTGAAACTTTTTGATTACCTTGTCAAAATAACATGGCACATGGTTATCATAATCACCGCATTTTCTATTAGTACAAAGAACATGGTTAATAATAAATACACATAATATTATTATCTTTGTATGTTTTTCGGTATACATCTTAATGAACCAAAATTAAGACTTGGCTCACCATTTGTAAAAAAAGATACAAATTCAAGAAGAATAGCTAAATAAGTAGTAGTAGCGTAAAGGCGCCATAAGAATCCAGAATCTAGAATTTACACAAGAAAGAAACCAAACAACTAGAACAGATGCGGTTTCAAAATGTAAAAGACTGTAAGATGTAAGTTGACTCTTGTGTAGCTACTACACTAATGGATTTTGAAAGAAAAGACACCACATTTTACATAATTTTGCGTAACCGAATTCCAATAATCTATACTTACAGATTACAGATATATTAGTTTCAAATGGGAAAAATCAAGAGTTTGTGTAGTAAATGATCATTTGAAAGTAGATACATCCACTATTTCTACCAATTCTCTGAACATGGTTCACTTTATACTCTGTACTCTGTATATTATACTTACAATTTAAGGACTAGTGTGTGGAGTCGTTTGTTTGTCATGCCAAAACCCCAATAAGTCAAGTGTATGACAGAGAGGAAATTTATTGAAAAAAAAGAGGATAGCTAAGAGTAAGTAGGTAAATAGTAAACAGAGTAGTAAGTAGTATTCAAGGCGGTCATACATGGGATCAAGAGCAGAAAAAAAATGATGAGTTATGAGAATGGATAAGAATATCACCCATTATTTTGATGTTATACACACAGTCTATATTATACATATGGGGTAAAGGGCAAACAAAAGTCATACTCTAGGATCGTCTGGGTGAAAATCTGTTTCAAAACGAGCCTTTCTATGAACTTCATGACTTCGGATAACTTCATACAAACAGAGAACAGAGAAACACTCGAAGGATTCGGATTTGAAAAGGAAATTTTTGTTGAAATTCTATCCGTAAATGGTTGACAGTGCAGTGTGAAGGAATTTGGTAAATGCTACCTAAGTAAAGTACATACGATTTTTTCTACCAGACATAACCAATACAAAATCCTACTTCTGTGAAAGTAAGTAGTTACTTAAAACGAGTGACGGTACATTCACAGGGAGGCAGGGACTGTTCAAAGAAATTAACCATTACCTACACTTGAACTATGTACTTGAGATATTGTACGTTATATCTACACTACGTACACTCTGAATTTTATGCGGCACGTTGTACAGTTGTACACTTGTAAGTAGTACATAATAATATAGTGTAACCCTAGTTAGATTCAAGTTGCATACTGTTACTGCACATACATTAAGAGTATTTTGTATGAAATTCTAGTAGTACGACAATTTTATTTAGTTTAGTTCCAGTTCAGGGAAACTTGAGAAAAAGGAATGCATATCATGTAAGCAGTATGCACTCATATATATTATGTGAATCCACGTTTGAAACAAATGAAATCTGCCCAAACTCTAACATTCATAATACGTAATAATACTTATACTTTGAAGAATGTATGACCGTCCTAAAGTATATTATTTCTCACTTTTAGATACACAGTGCATACACTTCTAGAAATCTTTGGGACTTGAGCTTTACAACAATAGTTTTTTTTTCACTAACAAAAATGATACTCAATCATTATTTCTGTTACAGAAATAAATATTGTTTTTACTGAAGTTCTTGTATTGTTTTTATTTTTGCATTTTTATCGTATGTAAATAATGTATATATAATATATTACATGTATCGTACATCGTATATATCATACACAGTCACAATTAAGAAAGTCTGAATAGATTTTTTATGACATGTACACATGGAATATGTAACATGTATGAATTGTAGTGTATACAGTATACGTACACCTGAACTACTGTGACAAAATCATTGTAATACTTTTACAGACATATAATATTATTTTGATGTACACACTCGAGAATTTTGATTTGTATTGTTTAACACGATTAGAAAAGAACAAATTAATGAATTAATAGAAATTGATAGCCACAGCATATCTAACATGCATCATATAGTAATTGATTTCCCTTTATATAATAATAATAATATACAATGCATGTTATGTACATTAATGGTTATTATCATTTATAATGTACGTGTCTTAAAAAAGTTTTAAATTGTGTGTGTGTGTGTTTGACAATAGTATACAACAAGTATCATAGTATTTCATTACTAGTATTAATATACAATAGAATAAGTAGATATATACATTCATTGTAACATGGAAGTCTATGTATGTACGATGAATGTAAATGTGTGTATTTATCTATTTCACGAGTTAATTTTGTCCAACATAAAAATCAGTAATTATTTACGTTTACATAAAACAATTTTACTTTTTATCCCAGTTCACTTACAACCAGCGTACTAGTGGTTTTTTTTTTGAAAAATGGTAAATTATTTCATTAAAATGAAATATATTATGGAATCAGAAACAATACTGGAATACATACAAATCGTAATAGTAGTAGTAGTAAGTAATAACAATGCTAACATATTGATATTTAACATGTCATTTTTATCGTACTCCATTTTGTCGATTAGTTAATTACAAGAAAAAAATAATGTTTCATCTACAACATATTATTACAGTGTAACATATATGTTAATATAATGTAATGAATTATTATTATTACTAAATATTTATGAATATAAGTATTTTTTGGTGAAAATACAGTATATATAGTCAAAGTCTTTTTGTTTCATTGTTATAATAATAATAATTTGTATTATTATTGTTTTTTTTCTAAAAAAAAAAGAATAGTAAAAAGGGGAAAACAAAATCTTTGAATATTTCTTTCGTAACATAATATTGAATATTATATTATATCTCATATCATGATTATAGTTATAAACTATAAGATTCATTTGGTACTTCTACTAAAATATTATTAGCTCAATATATTTAGAAACATAATTTTTAACTACTACATATCTAATAACTGAATGATAGCAACAAAAGTAAAATGGTAAAGGGTACAAAAAAAAAATAATTAAACAAGACCTCAAACTGAATCTGTGAGAGAAAAGAGAGAAGTATGTATAATATAAACTACATAGCATTGTATATAAAGTGCTTTCATCTACTAACATGCACTATCTAAAAAAAATTAATAGCTGATAATGTCATGAGAATCATAATAGTAATAATAATTTTTATTACTCTAACATATTAATTACTCACAATTCACAATAGTACAACTGAATAAAACTTTTAAGAGTTGTTGTAATTCCTTCTATATATGTATAATATATATCATGTATTAATTATTAATACAGATGAATATAGTAGCATTCTGTTTAGCCAAGATAAACATAAATGAAATAATAATAATTATTACTATTGCAAAATATATATACTATAAGAAATACACATTATCATAAAATGTCTTTATAATATAATGCTGGCTATCATGCAGTAATTAATATTAACTACAAGTATTACAATAAACTATAATATTAAATCAAAGCCTACAAAGTAATCGTAATCTGTAACTTTTGTTTTTACCACAATATTTAAAAGATATGATTTTTTTTTTAAGTTTTAAAATGTTGACAAGTAGCACGTTGACGGTATCAATAACAATTAATAATTATTATTATTGAAATTAAAAGTTAATAAAATAAAGAAGATAAATACTTAAGGTATGATGATGAAAACGTGATGATTGTTCCATCCTAAGGATTCCTTCTTGAACGAGCACGGAGATTTTTCTCAATTTCAAATTGCCGTAAATCACTCCGCATAAGAAAATCTTGTTTTTCTAGGTACCTATAATTGAATATTAATAGAAAACTTTGTTAAAATTTGGTTCCAAATAAGAGTACTATTTATTTTTTAAATAAAAAAAAGTAATAAAAGAACAATAACTGGAATTTTTAAAAAAAAGGAAAAAGTTGTGTGGTATAATGATGACTTACCCATCTTTACTCTTAACATGAGTCTGTAACTCTTCATCAAGTCCTTCTGCCTTTTTAAACTGCTGCCAATCTAATTTAGTTTTTTCTAAAGTTCCCATTTTTTGTTTCTTTGATTGAATAGCAGAAAGCACAGCTTGTAAACCACCAATTTTCTTAGTACCTGGTTTGGTAGCTAATCCAATTTGTGCAGGCTAAAATTTAAAGAAATCAAAGACAAAATAATTAAGAATCAGAATTAAGACTGATATAAGAACAAAAAATTCGTACATGTACGGTATTTAGTATGAATTTATAATATATTATATATATTTTTACATATTTTTTATAAGGAACTTACATTTCCACTAAGAAAACTAATTTGACGTCGTGGAGGACCACCTGATGTACTGGGAGTAGTTACTTTAGTACTAATACCATTGGATATAGATGAGGAAGAAGAAGCAGTCACAAGAGAAGATGATGAGGAGGAACTATTAGATGTTGTTGTTGTTGTTGATGATGATGCGGAAAAACTTATTGAATTGGAAACTGCACCATTAGTTTTAGATAATTGAACTTTTTCTTCTACTTCTATTTTTTCGCCAGCAAAATCATAGACTTTTTTTACAACTGTTTCTTTTAGAGTAGAAGAATCAGACTTTGATTTTTTGGAAATTTGTTCAACACCAGATAAGAAATCTAGAGAGAATTATTAAAAGAAAAACAAAATTAGAAAATAAGTATGTTATACATTAAACTATTTTACCCCGTTAATTTTCGCAAATAAACCAAATAAATATATTATAGATTTACCACTCCATAGACGATCTGTTCGTTTTTTCTCTTCTTCTTCATCTACTTGTTCAATTTTTTCACTATCCCCCTCATTAGGTTCCACTCCATTTCCGTGTATATAGCTTGGATCAAAATCATCATCTGTACTTTCATCACCACTATCATTACTTTTCCGACTTCTTTTGGATGATTTTTTTGATGAACGGGATTTTTTCCTTTTACCAGATTTTGATTTAGATTTCCCATTAGTAGTAGTTACTCCGGTTTCTTTATTATCGTTATCTTCCTCCTCACTTACATCAGATTCACCTCCTGGACAAAATAACATTCATATTTTTTATGTAAAACAAAATAAAATATTGATAAAAAATGTTTGTTTGTATAAAAATACGGAATTATTATTTTTTTAAATATTTCAAGGCCTCATACACATACCTGGTACAAAATCTTCATCATCAGTATCATCTGAATCCGATTGATTGGAATGTTCCAAATCTTCCATTTTAATTAAAATAGACAGGTAAATAAAATATATTAATAACACGTACTTTTTAGTTAAATATACACAGTAAGTATTTAATAAATACGTTTATGTAATGATAATTTATTTCACACTTTTATAACACTTTGCTTTTTCTGCAGAGCTCTATTTTTTTTTTGCTCACATTCACATTTAAAAGTTCCCTGCTAAAAAGGATCTTGAACGCCACGTATAAAAATCTGATTTTTCAGATCGGCAATGTTTTAGTTGTCAAAAAAAATCATCTCGTTTTTAATAATTAAATTGATTGAGAAAAATTAGTAGTTAATTAAAAATATTAATAGTATAGGGTAAGTAAACAATTGTTTAATACTATTTTTAATTATTACTTAACTATTATTTTGTAGAAAATGGATATTTTGTTAAATTTCTAAGGGTGTACTTATTATGTGTATATATTTTAATATATATAAGCATGGGACCAAGCTGGTCAGACACCGGCTTTTTTTTTTTAATTGTTTTACTTACTGCAGTAAATATAAATGATAATACTATAATATTGTATGTAATTGCAATATAAAATTTAATATTTTTGACATTTTTTGTAAAATTAATATTTATATGTTTTTCTCTTTCTCTTTGTAATTATTTTATTTATTTTTTAGGTATTTGTTAGCAAAATGATTTCTTCATTAACTTCAATTAAACCCTTGGTTAGGGTATGTTTCCTCCTCTCTTTTATATGTGGACTTGCTTACTCTCAACAAACAGCTCAAGTAGAATCTTTGGTTATACAAAATGCTGAAAGGACACTTGATATTTCATCTCAATTAGTTCAAGTAGTTCAAAAACTTAAACTTGAAAACCAAGGGTCATCCAATGTAAATTATTTCCTATTTACAATTGAACCACAACTTGCCAGTCATCTTTCATTTATTGGAGCATCATTGACCGGTAATAGTAAAGACTCAAGGAATAAATTAAGAACATCAGTAGTCAAATTATCAGCTCCAAATTCTGATGTCCTTACTTACAAGATTGAATTATCCTCACCGGTATCAAAAGGAGGAAAAGTAGATGTTGAAGTAGAAACTGTATACACTCATTATTTGAGACCTTTCCCAGAAGAAATTTCACAAAAGGATAAACAATTAGTCAAATTTGTTGGATCTCATTACCTTTATTCCCCATATAAAGTTGTCAAACAAAATACCAAAGTTATTCTTTCATCAAAGAATGTTGAATCCTATACCAAATTAAAACCATCCTCTCAATCTGACAATACATTGTCTTTTGGTCCATATGAAAATATTGCTCCATTAACTTTGAGTGAATTGACAGTTCATTATGAAAATAATAGTCCATTCTTAACCATCACAAATCTATTGAGGACAATTGAAGTATCTCATTGGGGAAATATTGCTGTTGAAGAACATATTGAAATTGTCCATACTGGAGCTAAATTGAAGGGATCCTTTTCACGATTTGATTACCAAAGAGAACCAAATTCTGGAATTTCTTCAATTAAAAGTTTCAAAACTATTCTCCCAGCTGCTGCTCGAGATGTCTACTATAGAGATGATATTGGAAATATTTCAACATCCAATATGTATGTACGACATGACTCTGTTGAACTTACACTACGACCAAGATTCCCACTTTTCGTAAGTCTAATATAATAATATATTTATTGTACAATATTAGTTTTCAAAATTTTTATGTGTGTACACACATTTTTTTAATAAGAAAAAAGAAACGAATATGTGTAATAGTTTGTTGATTAATTAATTTATTTGTTTATAGGGTGGATGGAAAACTCGTTATACTATTGGCTACAATTTACCATCATATGAATACTTATTTACTGAAGGAAGTCGTTATGTCCTCAAAATGAGACTCTTGGATCATATTTTTGATTCCTTAATTGTTGATGATATGACTGTTAAAATTATTCTACCTGAAGGAGCTAGTGATATCAAATTAAATGCTCCTTATCAAGTTAAAGAATTACCAAGAACTCTTCATTTCACTTACTTGGATGTGACTGGACGGCCTGTTATAACACTTGAAAAGAAAAATCTTGTTGAAAATCATATACAAGATTTTGAAATTGAATACAATTTCCCAAGAGTAAGTAATACTTTTAAATATTTTAATCTTTAATCTATACAGTTATATTATAGTAATTCTTATTATTGTAAATTGTAATAATATAATCTGACTTTTAATTTTTTTTTGTTTTGTTTCAAAATAACAGCTGTACATGCTTCGTGAACCATTAGTAGTCATTGCTGCATTCCTTATTCTCTTTGTTACTGTCCTCATCTACGTTCGTCTTGATTTCTCCATCTCTCCATCCAAACAAGCAGCAGGAAAAGGAGCATCATCATCTGGAAGTCAAGCAGTTGATGAGGCTGTACTTAGACGACATGGAAAACGAGCTAATTTATATGAAACATTCGATAGTCAGATTAATAAATTAAAAACTACTAAGGATGTTACTAGCTACCAATCAGCTCTTAAAAACGTGACTGCTGAACACAAGGC